>JAAXCT010002033.1:0-101145 GCA_012490785.1 Eragrostis nindensis
AACGGCTTGGAAGATCTCCAGGCTCCATGAGGCTACATCGTGCGGCGGCTTCCAGTTTCTGTCACCTACACAGCACCAAACAACGCACGCATCAGGAAGCTATCGAAACGTGCCTCGCCTTGAGTTTCTTTTTCCCGATAAAAGGCCTCACCTTGGGGTATTGGAAGCAGGAGTTATCGGGGCGTGTCGTTCTTGTGCTAAGATACCAAGCGCTCGAGCGGCTTGCTTGCCGGTGCGGCAAAGATGCATGCAACGTACTGCTTCCTTGTCCTTCTCTCCGGTCTCTTCTATATATTTTGGCCGAGCATTATTGCCTGGTGATGGATCATTCTTACCAGCAAAAGAGGAACTCGATCAAGTGCATATGAAATCTCCTCAGAGAACATGCAGATCGAATTGGATTAATTGGACCTAGTTAATCTATGTAGTGGCTAAATACTGAATTGAGACGCCAAAGATGAACTCGATCAAGTGCAGATGAATTCTCGTAAAAGAACAGATCGAACTGGATAATTTGGGCCTAATTAATCTACAAAGTGGCTAAATACGTACTCCACAGAGACGCCCTGGACGACGGCGGCGTGGAGGGCTGGAGGCTGATGGGGTGATCCTACCTATCAGCTTTGTGGCTGCAGGCCTGAGGCGCTTCGATCCAGAGCCCTTCCTCATGCTCCATGGTGTACGTGGCGGCGGCGCGGTGCCCTACCTTTTCCTCCTCCCATAGTCAGAGCTCGGCCATACAGGGACGACTTCTTAGCCTGGAAGGCTATAGGTCCACGTGAGATGTGGAAAGGATCACGTAAGATCCTGTGGTTATGGATTGTTAACCATCTAAATTAACGGTCGATGTTTTGCTTTTTTCTCAGAATTTCTAGGATTTTTCTCCGATTAACGTGAGGGCTCCAAAAGGAGCCTCCAATTAGTAAATATAAGATTTGGGTGTTTGGCAATTTCATAAGAGAAGCAGAAGCAGAATCTGCCTCAGAATCCCTACCAAAGAGACTCTAAGAGCATCTCCAACAACTCCTTAAATCCATTCTCAAAAGCCTGATTTTGGGCGTGATCGACAAAACCAGCCTCCAACCGTTCTGAAAAAGCGGTCTCCAAATTTACATTAGGCTGATTTTCCCCTAAAGCATCGCCAGATGTAGGGAAGCTATCCGCACTCCCGAAATCCATCTCTTCCGCTCTTCTCGGAGAAATTCGTCCTCGCGCGGTATGGTTCGCGCCATCCCCATCCTGCTCCCATTTGCGCCCGCACGTCGTTTGTTCGCGCCGCCGCCGCCTTCTGCTGAGCCGCGTCGTCGTCGCGGGTGCCACCGTCAGCGGCTCCCCATGACGCGCCGCCCCTCCGCCTGCTCCCCAACGTGGTGAAGCTGGTGCGAAGCCTGACGCCGCCGCTGCTCCCACCTCGGTGAATCTCGTGCGAAGCCCGACGCCATCGCCCGTCACCGTCGTAAGCCGCCCTCCGGACACCCCTGCAGGCGCGACCCCAAGGTGAGCTGTCGCCCATCAGCTTCCTCCATTTATCTCCTCGAAGGGAGTCTCCCTGAGGTAAACTAATCATCTCGGCTACTGTGGCGGGTCTGGCGAGCGGCGGACGTTGTGCTCTGCTGTCCATCCAGATAAGAAGAATCGACTGCATGCTGTTGTGAGGTCGAATTTTTGCTGTTCCAGCGACTGCGGACGAAGCAATAGAACAGACGCCGCGCCGCGCTCGAATGGGCGCCGTACCATGCGAAGATGCAAGTGAATGAATGGCAGGCGTCTTCTTGGAAACGAGATCGCCATACACAGGACTACAGCCGCCCTCCGCGGCAACCTGATCACGAACGCGTACGCCAGCAATGGCAGCCAGATCGCGACCGCAACTCGATCACCATCGTGAGTGCCTAGGACGCCGTCAGCAATCATGTACGCGAGATCGCGATCTGCAGGAAAATCCCAAGCCAACGAACAATCCGATAGGGCCCACAAAACGCTGATGTGGCAATGTTTTTAAATTATTTGGAAACGAAACATTGGGAACTGTTGGAGGAGGCAGGTTTTTATGCTACCAATAGTGATTTAGAAACTCCCTAAATTGATGTTTAGGGGTCTTTTTTTTTACATAACTATTGGAGATGCTCTAAGTGAGTCAGTGTAGGGATGTAGAGGTTGATGATTCTAAAGGTGATTCCAAACTACAAGATGACTTTAATTCAAAACGGAGAGTCTGAATATCAACAGAAAAGACGAATGGAGAGTCTTGTGAATATGAATTCATACTCAACCCTATGACAATTGCAGGGATAGTTTCATCCCAGTCTGGATACAATACGTTGCAGCAATTGATTTTTTTAAGATCCCAGTTAGCTTTTTTAGGGGGAAAATAGAAAGAAAAACAAATCGTGGTGGAGCCAAACTAAAACTCCTAATCTGCGTCGATGACTAGTCGATCCTCCCCACGTCTCCCTTCGCACGTAGGGCGGTGCTGGAGTTTTACTTACTGCAAGGAAAAGATCCAGCATGGTGACGCCGCCAGCCGCTCGAACTTTCGTCGGCTTTCTGACGGTTTTTACTAGAGACATTCTATTGTTATCGTGGCACACAGCGACTCGTGCTCATCCATATTGGTATGGAACGAGAAAACAACATCGTCTACAATGCGGACGACCCCGTGGCCAACCCCAGCACGGTCGACGCCGCCAGCCACCCGATCCATGTCTCTGTATGCGTCACGGATTTTACGAGAGACATTCTATTGTCATTGGCGACGACTCGGTGCTCATCCAAATTGGTATGGAACAAGAAAACAATACAAACAAGTAACCACTTCGTTTACATCGCGAGCAACGCCGCGGCCAACCCCAGCACGGTCGACGCCGCCAGCCGCTCAGACTTCCGCCGGCCACCTGATCCGAGAAATTCGACACTGCATTGCAATTACAACAATTTCTCGGCCACAAGGCCAATTAATGACAACTATAAGTAATTTGCTGGACAGAAAATGCGTAGCATATTAACGCAGTAGCAAATCGTGCCGATCAGTGTCATCAAACCATGCACATTATCAAATATGAGACCTCTTTGCCGACTTTACTTTACAACGCGTCGTCAACACTTGTCTAGTTTGACTTTTCACCAAAAAAAAAAGAAGAATTAAATTCCCTCGTTAATTCGTTGACTGCTCGTCAACCACATCGATCACTCGTTAATTCGCATGAGGCATGATCATCGAAGAAGAAGCAGAAGAGGAATCCACTTCGCAAGTTGCTCACCGGCAGATTTCACTCAACCCCCGCCGACGAGGACACCGGAACCAACGGAGGCTCTGGGGACGAGGACTCCGACCCGGAGGCCTCCCGGCGGGCCCACGCCGCGTTGAGTTCCCGCTCCACGGCGTGCAAGGCGGAGAGGAGGGACTCGTAGTAGCCGGCTTCCGCGTCCACGCACTTTCTGATCGCTGCCGTGACGCCGCGGCACAGCTCCGCCACGGAGTCCGCACCCGCCGCCTCCGCCTCGTGCACGCACTTGTCCCACGCCACGAGCTCCTCCTTGCACCGGCCGCGCTTCATGATCGACAGGTTCCGTTCCCAGTCTACCGCCTTGCCCGGCTCCGCGGCGACGGCCACGGAACCTTGTTTGGCCGGCGGATCGGCGCGGAGGATGGGCTCGTAATGGTCGGCGTGCGCGTCCATGCACTTCTTGAGCGCGGCCGTGGCGTCGCGGCACTGCTTCGAGGAGTCTGTACCCGCCGCGTCGGCTTCTTCCACGCACTCCAATGCCTCGAACTCGTCCTTGCACCCGCCGCGCTTCATGAACCGGTGGAAACAATGCTTCCCCTTCCCCATCTGCACCGGCATCTTCTTTGGCCTCCGTTGTGGGAAGAGAGAGAGGAGCTGAGGCGGCAGTTCCCATGGCGCCGCTAAGGTGTTTTGGGCTCGAGATTGATCGCGGCGGCGACGTGAGGAGCAAAAGGGGAGGAACGACAAGCCAAAGGCGGTAGAGGTAGAGATTTTATGTAGTACGGAAACAAATCGCTGGGTGGAGCCCATAACCAACACAGGACAACTCCGAATTGTTCACGCTCGTTGTTTCTGAAACCGAGCTGACAACTGAACCTCGAATCATACTCCTCGGTAATTACTACTTTGCTTTTTTTTTTTGCGAACACGCAAAAGCTTTGCGTGTCAGGAATTTATAGAAGAAGGAAAGGTGCGAAGAGGCACCTTTCCTGTAGCAAACATTACGTACGGACTTACAAGTGCCAAGGACAACTTTGGTTCCTCTTGCTCCCCAAGACCCCTACAGGTGCTTGTGGAAATGCCGCGTCTGCCCAGCCAGCCTCCGGCGGAGACGGTTCTCGCGCCACCGCCAGGCAGAGAGCAGGTAGAGTAATTCCGGCGGCTTCACCTCCTCGATACGCACGCACGCGGATCACGACGAGCTCGCCGGTCCAGGTTTTCCTCAGTTGCTCGGTTGTCTTGTCGGGTCCACGAACTCTCCGAGACATGAACCGCTTGCGGTTCGCTGCCTGTTCAATCTGGTGCGTGTCCTACCCGATTGACATGACGACGCACACCAGCGTTCGTCGGAACGCGCGGCACGTCCGCGTCTCACCGGGTCGTGTTCACGGATCCGTCGTCGGCGCGCTGTTATCGTTCCGTCTGGCAGCAGGACGCTAGCCTCTGTCACGCCGAGACGCGTGACCGGCCAAGTGATCATCGACGGACGTGACGCGCGACAAGATCGCGCGCTCCCCTGAGCACGTACCGTCGCCGGTCACGGCGACGCGAGCGCGCACCGTAGCTTGTGAGTCCGCCCGCCCGTCGTCGTCACGCCGGTCGCCCAAAAGGTGGTCCGTACGTGGGCCGAGATCGTCCGGACCATCCACCTAGGTCCGCCGCCATCTCGCGCGCTCGGCTAGCTAGCTCGCACCTCGACGGCCAAGGCGCACGCGAGAGCGAGACCAGATTCTGACTGACGGGATCGTTGGACACAACGTGGTCTGATGAACGGAATCGAGGATACAATGTCATGGCAGCTGCCACGGGAAATGTGCAGGCACGATGTGCTCTCCTCAAAACAACGACTCTTCACTCTTGAGCCAAGTAGCGCAAGCACGAAGCCCACCGGAGCCAAGGGCTACAGGGGGTGTTCCAAACCTGTAAAGCTAAAAGTAAATGAAAATATTAGACACCTATTAACTGAGGCGTTCCAAACCTCCAGCTAATTATTAGTTTCAATTAGCTGAGGTTATCTAATTATTAGCTAGACTATTATTTAGTTTGAATTAGCTGACGTCATCTAATTATTAGCTGAGGTTTCCAAATCTGTTTCAAACCTCTAGAGCTAATTCTAGCAGCTAATTTTTGTCTCTAGAGGTTTAGAACATGGTCCTACTTAGGCCTTCACTGCTCTCTCTTAACCAACGCAACGCATAGTTCTATCCGCCTATGTACTCGTCAAGCTGGCTCTGACATAGCCATGCTTTCGTTGCTCAAGTCTATTGCTCTGCTGCTCACACAAGCTCTTCCAATCTGATGGAGGGTTCTTGTGGTCACGAAAATGTTTATTTTGGTGCTTTTAGAATAGGGCACGTGCCCCCACCCCACGTGAGTTTGACTTTTAATCAAAAAATGCACACGATAAATTAATGTTTTGATGGTTAAGCATGTCAACTTAGTTGACCACGTGCATAATATAGCATAGTAAGTTGGTACTATCAGATGTGTCTGAAAAAAAAAAGTGAAACAATAACTACTGATTCGGTGTACGATTATTCTCAACCGGACGCACAACTACTGTCAATCTATATATTTGCAGTGACAACTCTTGTCAGCTTTGTTTCGGTACTCCTATGCTTCTTCCCATGGAGCACCGCCGGCGATTACAGTATAAAAAGTAGCAGCTGGTCCCTGGCACTGCTGCACAGCTGTGAACTTCTGAACCTAAACATCAGTTGAGTTCTTAAGTTCTGGACAGGACAGCACAGACGCGTGTCTGAACATCAGTTCCGGACTTGTGAACCCGAACCGAAGCTGGATCTCTTCCTCTCTTCTCTCGTTTGCATGTGCTCATTACACTAGCTCTGAATTGTTCGTGCTCGTTATTTCTGAACATACATTCAGGAGGCATATATAGATTTTGACAAGGTTCAATTTTCCCGACGCCTTGACCGAGCCATGCAGGCCCATCGAGTTCAGGCCGAGCCCTCGCGCCGCCGCGCGAGAGGGCAGCGACGGGACGTGACCTCTGGTAGCAAGAGCAGGGACTCGTTGACGAGACTTGGGCGTGCACCATGCGCCGCAGCCTTTGCGCTGGATCTTTCGCCGCCGCTAGCTGTGCACGATGGACTCCAGTAGGACACAGGAAGGTGAGGAACGCAGGGGACGGGCGGCAGAAGGCGGTGGCTTTCCGGCGAGAAGCAGAGGCGGCGTTTCTCGGCACCCCGTGGTGCCGTTGTTTGAAACCCAAGATGGAGCGGCTGTGAGGCTGCTCGGAGTTGGGGAAGGGACACGCGGGATGGCCTGAGTAGTTAGTACCGCCGGCGCTCAGCCGAGCCGCGGCGCAAAGTGTAGCCGGCGTGGCTCGTGACCCCAGGGGTGGTCGCTATTTCGAATAGCGACCACCCTGGGTACCCGAACAACGTCTTGGATTTGTGCGGCCTGGATTAGGCACCTCGCGATGAGCCGTGTGTGGATCCGCCCGAAGGCAGTCGATTGGTCGTCTCGCTCCCAGAGACCCCCAGAGTGCTTGTGGAAATGCCGCGGCAGCCCAGCCAGCCTCCGTCGGAGACGGTTCTCGCGCAGCCGCGTGCGACCGCTCCGCTGCCCGTCGTCCTGGGGCGCGTCTCGCCCTCCGTTGCACAGAAACGTCGGCGGCAACGCACGCGACGACCCCCTCGCCCGTGTCGCGTCGCGGTGGACATGCCGGCGTCATCACTCACTCTTGGTGACTCCTGCGCCGGGGGAGGAGGCAGGAACGCACGCCACAGCCAGGCCAACAGCTCAGGATCCTCGATGCGGGAGAAAGTATGCATTCACGGCGATCAGGCCGGCGATGGATGACGTGGGAGCCCGCGACGAAGATGGCCAAGTGGGTCGACGTTGAACCGCTGCCCTCTGCGCATGTGCTGATTGCTGAAAGAACCGAACCTGACCAAGCGAAGCTACGTCGCTGAGGCGGCCTGCCTCCGGGATCCAGTGTCCGAGAGACAGGGGAACAACAGGGCTTCCTCCTCTGCTTCTCGCCGCAACATCGCAGTAGTGCGCCTGGAAGCGAGAGGAGCTGGACGGGGATTCAGCCTGACGCACGACGCTGTTGCGCTCCCTGATTCTTGAAGGCTGCACAGCACTGTCAGCACGGAGAATGGAGCGCGCCGCGCGAGTACTTGTTCACTGCCTCGTTCACCGGACGTGCATGCTTCTTTCTCCGACCTCGAGCGCGGGAGTATCTGTGCCCGTCGCGGCGAGACGCGCGCGAATTTGCCGAGCCAAATGGGGGACGACGGAGACCCTTAGCACCCAACTTACGTTCAGTGACTGTCCACCACGCGCACAATGCTGATCGGTGTTCCAAACATGTTGCAAACTTCTATAGCTAATTCTAGGAGTCAGTTACTATGTCTAGAGGTTTGCAACATGGCCATACTTCGGCCTTCCCTTCTTGCTCTTAACCAGCACGTACAATGCACAATGTCCGGTCGTGACAGCCTCTTCACTCATTAAGTTGGCACCGATACAGAGCAGCACTGGTAACACAAGAAGTGCAGAGAGGCTATCGGAGTTCAGGGATGTCACGGCTTCTAGCCCTCAAGTCTATCTGCTACCGCTCTTCCAATCCAATGGAGGGTTCATGTACTCACAAAAAAATGTTTAACTTACAAAAGGGGGTGTCTTTCTTATGAGTATAGGGACACTTGCCCCCTCCCTTCTAGTTTGACTTGTAGTCACGATCAAATCAATAAGTTACATCTAATCTTCTAAACCAATAAAGAACCAGTTGGGAGGAAAATGATTTTGACCTGCCAGATCCTACCCAACCTATGTATCTACCATTGATTCAAATCCCACCTCATCTTAAAACCGTCGGATCCTGCCATAGACTTCCCACCTGCCACGTGGGCGTTACAATGTGTGACTCTGAGGTAATTTTACATTGAGAAAACGGGACATTGAAATGTTTTTTTTTCTACCTAACGAATTCCCTACCCTCCCGCAATACTCAGCGTTGCAGCCAATATTCTCAGTTTTCCTATTCTCAGCTTTCCTTTGTTACGTAGCACTTTGAATTTTGTTTCCAAACCGGCTTCGCTGCACAGCCAATATTCTGAGCTTTCCTATTCTCAGCTTTCCTGTTACGTAGCACTTTGAATTTTATTTCCAAACCGGCTTCGTTGCACAGCTAATATTCTGAGCTTTCCTATCCTTAGCTTTCCTTTATTACGTATCACTTTGAATTTTGTTTAGAAACCGGCTGCTCATTACGTAGCACTTAGAGCAGATTGATCATCGGCGTCTTGCCGCACTCCAATTTCATCCTCATCTTGGCGGCGTCCAGATTGATCATCGGCAAGGCGGCGTCTAGGGCGATAGAGGATTTTGGAGGCGCTGCGATCGTCGGCTTATCGCTTGTTTGTCATGGCGGATCGGCTTGGCTTCGCTAATTCCAACTTGACTCACGTGAAGATATGATTTATTTCTAAAAGCCTGTCCCCATCTCCTTTCCTAAGCTCACGCTGGTCCTGATCTCCTTCCAAATCAACTCAGGATCCACCGGTGTTTTCGATTACTTACCATTTTTACGCAATGAGGTTTCCAAATCAACTCAGGATCCACCGGCAAGCGTCATTTGTGCTGCAGACCATGATCTCGGTCTGGCATTGGGCTGGCCACGGCGCCCGCCGCTGTGGAGACCGTGATATCCATCTGGCTGAGGCGAGCTGCACGGCGCTCTGATCATCTTTATCGAGCAAACTGAGACTCCAGGCCAGCTCCTCGTCGCAGAGGCCGACCAAACTGATCTCCGCTATCGACCTCCTGGCTGCCATGCCATCGCATTCCTTTACTACTGTGGATTCCTTTCCATTCCTCTTCCGCCTCTTCTCCAATTCTTTGATCTGGGACGGTACAACGACAGCGGCGGCTATGGCGATGTACTCAGAATCCCCTCTCCCTCTTCCTTCGCCTCATCAAACCGACCAGCAGAACCGAATCGAGTCAAATCCTCCGCACTTCGCCGCCGCCGCTGACGCTTGTTCCACCGGAAGATCGCCGGCGAGGACGTCGTCCGCCTACCTCTTCAAGTACATCATCATCGGCGACACAGGTGAGCGATTAATTTGTGCTGGTATTTTTCCGTTTTGTTTTGTTTTGTTTTGGTGATTCGTGGATTGGTAGTTGCTGTTGATTACTGCTTTGACGGCCTCCTTCTGTTGATTTTCAAAGGCATCTGGCGGCAGTGGAGTCTACCGATTTCCCTTCCCCGACCACCCTTAGACTGACCGCAACAGTCTCCCTTATTTTCCACCCTCTAAAAGAATATTCTCTACCTCCTCTAAAAAATTTCATCCTCCAAATTCTATTTCGCTGCAACAGTACCCTCTATCTTCTCCTCCATCCGTTGCCCTCCGCCGCCTCCCGCGCTCTCCACGCACGTCGCCGTCGCCGGCGGCGCCAGCCCAAGCGCCTCCCGCTGCTGCGCGTCCGGCGCGCTCCCCTGCAAGCACACAGGCAGCAGCGTGGTCTCGGCTCGGCGTCGGCGTCGTCTCGGCTCGGGGCAAGCGGCGGCGGCGTAGCGGGAGAGGTGCGCGTGGAGAGCGCTCGGGCTGGCGCGCGGCGGAGGCGCTCGTGGCGGAGGCGCTCGGGTTGGCGGCACGCCGAGTTCCAAGGTGACGAATCTTGCAGCGGGAGAGGCGCTGTGATTCCGGTGAATCTTGCCCCAATCCTTCGGCGTCGAGGAGCTTGTGCTTAGCAGCACATGTTCAGTTCTCCAGACATTCTTTGACATGTATGTATTCAGTTCAACCGAGAGTTCGAAATTCAGTATCACGTGAATTGATATGAAACAGTACTAGAATGGTAGTCTTTCGGCTGGTGTTCGAGCTTGGAAATGTGCTAAATTTGACACTGAATCTTGCATTGCTAGTAAGGAAGATTTGAAAATTGTTTGATGTCTGACTCTGCTTGGTACTCTGGCCTTGTTACAGGGTCGACAAGAATGCAGATGGTCAAATCACTGAAGAGGAGCTCAAAGAGGTAATGAATTAATGAATGAAAAATGGATCAATATAAGCAAACATTTCTCTTCATTACTTGATGATTAGCTCAATTTACTTAATGTTCCTGAACTTGTTGCACTTCCAGGTCCTGACTCTGACCGCCTTTACGAACAAGCTGTCCAAGATCCTGGAACGCGTGGACGAGTACACCGTGCTGATCATAGAGGAGCTCGACCCCGACAACCTCAGCTACATCCTGTGTCTCGGTATTGTTGGCCTAAGGCATCAATTTTTCGATGACAACTGATGCTAGTATACGTATGTGTCACCAATCACGCAGGCAGCAAAAGCTACATCTTTGTTTGTCTGGAAGGAGAAAAGATGGTACCTTTGCTTTTTGTTGGTAGTGTTAGTTTGCCAGTTGAAGAAATGAACAAGAACCATCAACTTATCTGAACAAGCATAAACCAGCTATGATTTTGAACTTGTAATTACACACGGAATGCCACTTGTAAAATTCTAGAGGAAACCTTTTCAAGATCTTTCTTGAACAAGTGTTTGCACTACGTAACTTTTTGATCTGATTCTTTTTCTTGCAGGGCACCAATCTTGCATGTGGTGGTAGTGGAGGACGATCTTGTGAATCTTGTGCACAATGGATATTCCACATCCATCGGTACGGCTGCACCAAACATTGGAAGAAGAAGATGATGATTGTACCTTGCTTCGGTACTGGATGCGATATGGTCCAATCTAGATGTTCTTCTTTCTTATTGTCAATGTAACTTTGTAATTGTCAATGTAATTGTCTCTGGAGAGCATGTACCACTGATTGCCTTTATCTAGATTATAAAGGTACCTCTGTCAGTATTAGTAGCACGGCTGAATTATTTATAAGAAGAATACTTATGAATGAACTATTTTCAGTGTGGCTTGCTGCATAGAACTGCATGTGGTTTGCTGGTGAATAGCTCTCTTATCTGACATCAGTTTTTAATGTTTCATTTTTGTTTCACACTTAATCTTGCACTGTCCAGTTAATGATGGTTCGGAGCAGGCACTGGTTGTGCTTCATGTTGACACTGGACGTCAACTAAAAATAGTGTGAATGAGTCATGCTGCATTTGTAAGCTGACTGGTTAGCAATTTGACTTACAAGCAATGACCTGAATGGTTAGCAAATTATCACAGATAATTAGAAAAATGAGGCAGCAGGCAGCAGTCACAGAAGAAAATGTACATGAAAACGAGGCAGCATTTTGTTGCCTTCGAGAACCAGCAATACATCCAACAGAGAAGCCACATTGCTGTCAAGCATCATGGGCAAAGCATTGAATAAATAAGCTAGTGACTTGGACCACATATATTCAGGCATATTCATATAAATAAGCATTGAACACATTTGTATCAGATCTGATACAAGGCTAAGAGTTACAGAATGCAGATGCACTTTGTTACAGAATCCAGGCAGCAGATTTGCTAATACAGGGATTTCACTGTCTTTTACCACAGGATCCTAACCGAAACTACATGTATGGTTTATATTACACAGCAGGTCACATTGGTTGGTCATATATCCCTAGCAGAACAGTCAGTCATATGTCCATCTCAATTAAGGCATCTTCCTCTTCGCCATCAGATGGAGCGCCAATTAGGAAGTCATCTCCTGACAATTTGCTGTTGGAAAAATAGAAAAGCATCAGTAATTTTCAGTTGTAGACCTGCAAACAGAACTAATCATATCTATGAACATCTGATATGCTGCTGACTATGACATTAAAAAATACAGTTGACAAATGAAACCGGTACGTGAGAACTGTACCGGTACGTTAGGAATATCTCCGTTCTCCAACGGTAGGAGGGAATAGTCTAGGGAAATCAGTACTTTCTGTTCATCAAATTGGCATCAGTTATTTCTAGCTGGCCATCTAAATCAAACATAAAGTTAAGGTAATTCAAGCATTGGATGGTAGTGATGCCCTATCGAATGTGTGGACATCTTGTAAGGTTTAGTCATGTAACAAATGCAATATCTAAAATGGTAGCATCAGAAACAAACAGGTAAAAAATCTATCTGATTATACAAGGAGCCATTAGCTAATCAGAAAGGCAACGATAACTTTCATTGAATTTCGAGCATTCCTCAACGTTCATAAGATATTAAGAATTGATAATTTGATATACATCTTTCCTAGTGTGGACTGTGGACTTGTGAATAACTGTCATGCTATAAACAGATCTGTAAGCATATTCTTTACCTACCCAACTAACAATCGACAAGAGATTCTAATAGTCTGCAATAGCATGAAAATTCTTAAGTAGCGAATATAGCATACACCAATTTTTTTTGCCAGAACATGATACTCACAGCAGTCTACAACAGCTTTGCAGAACTTCTCCTATGTTGTCTCTAACTTAATTGATCCCAGTGAACGGTAGGAGGGAATAGTCTAGGATCAGGACAACAATATTCTAGCATCAGAGATGAAATTGAACACTCAGTTTCAGTTTCACCACGCCAAACAACATCACAGATGAAACAAGCTTCCTATTCATCGACGACCACAGGAATGAGACTTGGCTTGCAGTTTTTTTCTACAAACCTTGCAACTATGAACTCTTTGTGAAGCAATCACTCAACATGGAGATATGGCTCGGCTATGTCTCTTGTCAGATATCTCCACTGTCAGATATCACAATTCTGCACGCGTGCCCACCCCAGAAGCTCCACCGATTCACAATTTCACCAAGAACGTCAAGAAGAGGTCCCAAACGCCTCACCTTCGAGTCAACGTCGGCGACGGCGGCGACTCGGAGCGGCCGCAGCAGGGAGAGCAAGGCGGGAGCCGGCCGGTTGAGCCTCCAGCGAGCAGGAAGCCCTCTCCAGGATCTTGCGCCGGCGAGGCGGAGGCGGAGGCGCGACGGCGTCGAGGGGCAGGAGGAGGCGGCGGACGCGTGGCGACGGAGCCAGCCGGCGGAGGCGCGGCGACGGAGCCCGGCGGGGGAGGCGGGGGAGGCGATTTGGGGGACGGCCGGCCACCCACTACATTTGGCGGCGCCGGACGGGAGCCGGGAAGATGGCGGCTGGTTTACCGTCTCTTGTTGCAGCGAGTTTCGGGTGAGGGATCCGGTAAATTAAGGGAACCGGGTCGTTTACCGGACCCTGTTGCGGTCAGTCTTACACTAGGCCCACCCGATCCGGCGCAGACACGCCGCTGCAGCTCAAGGTAACCATCGGCCATCGTTGATGCGGCACGCACGTTACCAGGTGCTGCTCATTTTTTTTAATCAAGTGTTTAATCCAAAACAAGAAGAAGAACCTCAGGTTTGATTATGCAGGCACGATATATACACTGCAAAATAGCTTGTGTTTTGTGGAGCATTGAATGCGTAAATTCAATAGTTATTATATGATTTGGCAGGAAAGTCATGAAGAGGCTGCAGGTGAATTACTTCAGTGATTCTGTTGGAACATGGGATGCAGAAAAACAGAGGATAACATAGCTATATCTTGACTTCGGTACTTTGTTTCCCTACTTTATGTGTCCACTGAATTGCTTTAGGCTACGCTACAAGTACTTTACAGACACCAGTGATAGGCTCTTTTAAAAAATATTCTTGCACCTTTTTTTTTTTTGAAGTGCCATAATAAGCGGTTTGCTGCTAAAAGAAATATGGCAGATGCTCGATGCTGCACTCAATGCTCAATGTTATGCATGTGTTTATTGCTTGTTGCAGGTCATGGCAACCCTAAACATCCCTAGCTATATATGTGCTCAAGGATGCAAACTTGGAGTAGTGTCACGTTTGTTCACCTAACCAACTATGCACTGCATGTATCCAATGGGCGAATTTCCTGCTGTGGAGGGACAGGATGAACTAATCTGTAGCAAGAAACTGGTAAGCATTTATTTTGCCATATATTTCGAAATTCAGAAATTTAGTACCATGATGCTGATCTTTGCATGACTAGAAGAAACAAAGTTCACAAGTTTCTTGATTTACCCTTTCTCTGATAGTATACCTTTAGGAATATCCCACAGGTATTTTTGGTCACACCAAGCTGGTGTGAGTAGCATTTGGTGCATTAATACGGTCTCCTATTGCAAGATTCGTTGAGAAGCCAAAGAATTTCTTCTAGGGTGGCATCATCATCAATACCATCAAGGAGTTAAGGTTTGAAAAATTCTTTGATTGGTCATTGTTCTACTGCGTTGCACCTGTCATAACTCTTTGCTTCCTATTCGTTCAGTGGCCACATCACACATTTGACTTCAGAATATGAAAAGAGAGGAAGCGCCCACTTAAGGTATGTAGACTCCAAACGACTGTTTCAGCCATTGAAATGGCTCTATTGTCTATGGTGGTCTGATGCAGTTTACATGCATACATATGATATACCAAGATCATTAAAATCAGAAATATGTACAGTGACCTCCGGCAAAAGTTGGCAGAGTGATAGCTGGGTTTTTCACGGAGTTTCTCATTTCACCAATTTCACAAGCTTTTAATCGGAAATACTGTTTTGATTTATCTGATGAAACATGAAGATACAGCAAGCATTTGTTAGACTCTTGCATGCCCTTATTATCACTGTATTGCTCTTGGCATTTTTACTTTCAACATCTTTTCAAGTACATGTTGAGGAAGCTGAGCTTGGGGTTGTGCAGCAGAAGCTCACCACTGGAACCACTCAATTGCAGAACCCCATGGCAGGGCCGGGATAACCTTTGTGAGGTATCTCATCTTGCTAATGCTGGAAATTTTTATTGTCAATTTTTTTGGATAAGTTGATTGTTGTTTTTTCTTGCCAACTAACATTTGTGCAGAGGCTAGAGGTGCTTCCTGTGAGTTAAATATCGTATTTCTAAACTTGGCAAATTATTTTCTTCATTTTTCTGCTGAACTACTTATTTTGTCATAGCGATAGAGCTGCTGAAACTTTTCTAATTTATCTGATGTTCTACCTTGCAACTTCTACGCGGTGATTATCTTTGTGACTATTGAGAAATGGAAAGGAGGGTAACTTCGATTTCCAGTAGTATCGTCATGTAGCACGAGCTGAAAATGTTTGTCAATACTCATAGGCCCTGATTAGTCTGTTATTCATGGCATGCATCTGTTGAGCAATGGGACGGAGAGAAACTTCGATTTCCAGTAGTATCGCCGTCTAACACAAGCTTCAGCTGTTCTCTAACACAAGCTTCAGCTGTTCTCTAGCTTCACTGTGCTTCTATTCACAGTGGTTTGCCTGAAGTTTTTCAATGAGCACTGCTAAAGAAATACAACCAGCTGCGACCATGTCCAGCATGTGTTACAACGCTTTTTTGGATATTTTGATGCTGGCACCAAAAGAAACAAAAACTGAAATTTGGGGGATTAAGTAAAAATCTTATTTGTTATTCCATACTTTTTTAAAAACTTGGGTATGCTTTGTTAAAAAAAATCCGTTGTATTTCTTTCAGTATTATTTTGTTATTGTTTTTCCATTTTTAAACACAAATCTGTTTTCCTTCTGTGTTTGCGTTTATTTCAGAAACCCATACTGCAATCAACAATTCACATGTATATCGCCTTCCTGTGCAGTTCTTTGGTACAATATTTTTTAAGGTGCTTACCTTCTCTTTTTATTATGCTGAGGTTAAAACACTAAATTGAATCATTTATTCATGGGCTCTGAGTAGGTTTTATTTGTTTTGTAGAATTTTATGTCAGCAAATCTCCCATCAGCTCCTAGGAAGTTGCTTACTTTGTCAGACTGACGAACTGTCTAACAACATCTTCCCTAGATATTTTTCCTTTTGTTTCAATTACAGATACCTATTTGACCCTGGTATTCTGTTTGCTTACTGTGAATACTGTGGATGCTTCATGTTGAGTGAAACATGTAAGAGAAGTAACAACCTCACAATATTCAGTAACTTAGTGTCCTATAAAAATACCAGCCACTTTGACTTTGTAGTACACATGGAATCTTAGCTACATTTCATTTTCATTTAAAACCAGTTATTACTATGAGACTATTAAACATGATGTCAGTATCATGAAATCAAGTTTTTTTTTTTTGTGAAGAAAATAACACAAAAACTTAATTGTGCCTGATAGTTGTGCGCCTGTTAAATCTATTTTAATAATTATTGTGATTGGATTTCATGAGGTGGCTGTTTATTTTCTTCAGATGCAACACTTTTGGATCTGGAGATGGTTGGAGTTTACTAGCTATATGACAGTACACATAAGAAGCTTGCGCCCGCTCCAAGACTCTAACAGCAGTGTTGACGGTTGCATTGGAGGCGTTGAAGACAACAACCAAGGCGGTGACAATTGCTCAGGCATCGATTGCTAGGTAGTTGGCCCATCGGAGTTGAGTAGCAACGTGAGCAAATGTAATAAATTATGTGTTTTCTCTTTGTTTAGGAGATATTCTTGTATGCTATAATTAAGAACCAGGCACGCACAATTCTTGTGGCAATGACTGTTTTAGTGGCACATCCGTTTGTGGGAACGTTGTCTAGCTAATATTAGAACAATATGCAGGTTAAGGCAATACCTACAACTGGCACGCGATATGCTGGTATGGCGCTTCATATTATAGGTGCAAGGACTGAGGTTTGAATATTTGTAAAAGTTACCATATGATTTAAAGAAAGGGAGGTGATAACCTCAAATAAATTTGTAAATGGCAACAAAGTATTTTGCAATTTTGCACAAACACTATGAGATCAATACTCTTGATATGTTGCAATTGGGGTCAGCTCTGGTAGCTCCATAAATATTAATAAACTATAATGTCAACACCTAAATGGCACTAGCAACTCTAGAATAATTTTCTTCTGAACTAATAACGTAATGTCAAGTTGCGCTTAAGTCTTGTGATCCTGCCAAGTGATGCAACTTTTGAACACGTGTGTGGCGCACGTGCATTGGTACTAGTTAATAATTTAATTGTTGAACATGCCAACATTAATTGGCCACGTGCATAACAAATATGTTAAATCATGGTTTGATGTCAAGAAATCTCATAACAACTCTGTTCTCGCTGCAGGTATCAAAGCGGATATATCAGCCCTAACCTTAGAAAAAATTGAAACAACAAATATATCTTAACATATTACTGATTTTTTTCTCTGTTTCTCTGATTGATGTGATAATGTGCCGCCCTTAAGAGCGAACCTGGTGCTTCCTTTCATGGCTAAATATACAGTTAATAGACAATACCAAGTATGATAACCTCAAAAATGTAGGTTGTGTTTAGTAATTGTTTTGGCAGGTTTTTAGCTGGATTGGTGGAAGTGATACTAACACAGAGAAGATCTCGAACAGGAGAAATCACGCGGAACATGTACAAAGAGGAGGAGAAGATCTAGCAAGTGTCAGCATTGGAAGGATGTGCATACGAGGATGTCGATTTGGGAGCCTAGTTATAGAAGTGAGATGGCCACTGTTGTGATAGATTGCTTGGAATTTTTTTGGTACAAATTAAGAGTCTTGACTAGGCAGGAACCCAAGGCCTAATAAATTCAAATTTTCAAAAAAAAAAGAATGGGTTAATGGAGTTTAATTTGGAGGTGGAAGACGGCGGCGGCGACGGTCTTAGCTGTTGTGCAAGGCTAATACAGAGACAAAAAAAAAGCCTTTGCTACGGGTTAAAGCAAGGGATGCAGCGGGAAGTACTCGTGATGGTAATAAGCGGATTAATATTATTGGTTCTGAAAGGAAAATTTGCTCTTTATATGTTGGTCAGTTATAACATAATGCATTATATAAGTTGTCATGTGCCACGTAAAAAGAAAAACTCTATAAATATGTTACATAATTTTTAGTGATTTTCAACATAAATTCAATTACTATGATGAAGATCACAACAGATTCATGTATTACATAGCTCATGCTTTTCTAAATTTTTTTTTGTCTAACTTATTAAACTTTTTGTTGACAGAATATTGTATCTAAGCGGCAACCATGAAACAAGGAAACAATAAGGAAACAATGAGTCTCTCATAATTAATATTATATCTTTGAAATGTGGCCTCAAAATAAGGAAACAATAAGCATGACACATATGTCACAACTACCCAAATGGAAAAGAATGACTTTAGTGAGGTCAAATTGGTGAAGAACTAGAGGTGGATGTAACATTATAAGAATGGGTGTACAAAACATTCTAAATTTTAAATCTACCATACAATAATAGTTTCATTTTAGCTCAAAACGTTAGTTTTTACACAAAATTTACCATGGTATAGAAACTCTAAGGCTCTCATAATGCCACATCCAAAAATATAACTAGATCAATCAATACATCGTCGCAATATATAAACGGTTTGATTTGTGGTAGACGCCTTTTATCTAGAAAGATCATAATGAAAATCAAGTTTTAGATAGCTATGGTCACTCCATATGCTGATGTGTGGTTGGTCTGACCTTAAACACAAGCCTGCTACCCACGTGATCGCACCTTTTTCTCTATTAATGGTTTGTCTCGCGATGATCAATTGATACGGTTGTTGATGCAGATTCAGGCTCGTGAAGCTTGATCAGCTTTCTCTTCGTGTGCATGCAATATGCTCCAAATATTTATTATAATTAGTTTTGGGCGTGGAACCTATTGCTTTCTATGTTAATCTTCTGTTGTCTTTCCACTAAAAAAAAAAATCTTCTGTTGTCTTCAGTTGGAAGGAATGTCTCGTTTCACTTTGGGTTCAATAACCACGTGCAGCAACTGTCGCCTATGTCTTCATCACTCTTGTATCCTAAACTGGAATGAGAATTCCCTTCAGAAACAGAGCTGACAACTAAACGAACCTCGAAGGGTAGCAGGCAGCTGAATGCTGTTCTCAGAAACAGAGCTTAAGTCGACAACTCCTTGAAGATCTCAATAAATCCGATCACTGACGCCCCTGTAGTGTTCTACTACTGCTTTACTATTACTATTACTAGTAACTTGCTAAGTGCAGTAAACATATTACAGACTTAACTGCCTGGCTCGGTGTGTGTTGCTGCATGATCAACAACGAGCCGTCAGCCCTTCGCGCCCATGAACGCCAAGGGCAACTTGACACAACTCTGAACCTGTACGAGACACGATAATCGCTGCGACGGCACTCCAGGATCCATCTTACACTTCAGGTCTCCATTGCCAACATCCTTGTCTCAAGGTCAGAAAATGAACTAGCAGCTCTGAACTTCTGAACCTGCACATCAGTTATGAGTTTCTGAACCTGCAGGGACATGAGCATGAACCTCTGTTCTGAACTTGTGAACCGAACCTGAAGCCCTTCCTGTCAGTTGCCATGTGCCAATTACACTGTTCATGCTCGTTGGTAGTATTTCTGAACATTCAGAAGGCATAACTGTTGACCGAGCAGGCTTAGCCTAACAGAGTTCAGGCCGTGCGCACGGGCGAGAGGGCAGCGACGTGGCCTCCACGAGGAAGAGCGCGCGTTGGAGAGACGGACGTGCTACGACGGCGCGGGCGCTCGATTGAGTTTTAAGCGCGCCATGGATGTCCGCCCAGCACACAGCCCCTTCGCCCAGGAGGCAGGGTCGCTGCCAACCGCGTCCGACGGCAAGAATCGACAAGGTACGGACTCCAGGAGGCGGCGGCGTGTTCCGACGAACCATGGCGAAAAGCAGAGGAACCTCTTCTCGGCACCCCAGGGTGGCCACCGCTCGAAACTCCGACCACTCGGCAAGTTGGGACGGATGTGTGGCTGCTCGGAGTTGGGAAACGGACACGTGGGATGGCCTGAGTACCGGCGGCGCTCAGGCGAGCCGGCGTTGTTCGCGAGTCGGCGAGCCAGGGGTGGTCGCTAGTTCGAATAACGACCGGGCGGTCGCTATTCGAAAAAGCGACAACCCTGGGTACCTGAAAAACGTCCGATCGGATTGTGCGGCCCGGATTAATCAATTCGCTGGAGCCGTCTTGCTCCCCAGTGACCCCCTCTCGTGTTTGTGGAAATGCCGCAGCCGGCCCGCCTCCGACGGAGACGATTCTCGCGCCACCGCCAGGTAGGCAGAGAGCAGGAAGAGCAAGTCCGGCGGCTTCACCTCCTCGATACTCATGCACGAAGATCACGAGCTCGCTTGCTCGCAGGTTCAGGTTTCCCGAGTTGCTCTGGTGTGTTGTCCCTCCCACCCGACGACGCAAGCCAGCGTCGGCGGGAACGCGCAGCACGGCGTCGCGCGCACCCATGTCGTCGGCGTCTTGCCGGATCGTGTTCACGGATCGATGGCCGTCGTCGGCGCGCGGTAATGGACCGTTCCGTCTGGCCGCAGAACGCTAGCCTCTGGCACGCCGTGACCGCGTGACCGGCGAAATGATTGACGGGCGCGACGCGCGACAAGAGCGCTCCTCCCCTGAACACGTCCGTACCGTGGTCCATCACGGCGACGCGAGCGCGCACCATGCTAGCTTAGCTTGTGAGCACGCCCGTCGTTTCGTCCTCACACCGCCGGCCGCCGGCCGCGCGTGCCCGAGGTTGGCCCGTGGACCTAGATCGTACCAGCGGACCGTCGTCACACCGTCGTCATCCCAGATCGCACCTCGACGGCCAGTGCCACTCGGCAATCGTAAAAAAAGATTGACCTCCACCCGCGGTATTGTGTTAAAAAGAAGAAAGCCTTCTCACACCGCCGAGAAAATCTCCGAACCCCTCTCCCACTCTTACACAGGACCCGTTCCCCAGGTGAGACTGGGCCGAGGCAAAGCACCGTAGCCCAGCTAGGTCGGGTTTCTAACCATGCTTTGGGAATTGAGAGTGCCGAGGGAATGTTTTTAACCTCAGTCCGAAATTCGCTCCCACCGGGAATCGAACTCGAGAACTGAGGAGGTGCCGCTGGAGCTCCTAGCCACCGGCCACAAGTCCTTTGACGCCAGTCGGCAATCGTCAGACCAGATTCTGACGGGATCGTTAGACACAACGTAGGTTGTACCTCAACGGGATCGTTAGTCTACTCGCTGGAGTCGTCTTGCTCCCCAGAGACTCCAGACGTGCTTGTGGAAATGCCGCGGCCGCCCCACCAGCCTCCGGCACACCAATGTCGGCGGCAACGGTAACGCGCGCCACGACCCCGCGGCGGACACGTTGGCTGCCTGGTGGTACGTGGTCCGGCGTCGCGTTGGGGGAGGATACGGGAACGCGCTCCACAGCCAGACCTGCAGCTCGGGCTGAAGTACAGCTGCACCGCGACAAGGCCGCCGGCGATCAATGGGCGACGTTGCGGCCCGCGGGCAATCGACGCTGAGCTGTTACCCTCTGCACATTTTCTGATCAACCTGACCAATTAATCAAAGTCGATTTCAGATATAGGAGGACAGGCGAATGGAGAGGCCGCGCCAGGAGGTATATATGCCGCGCCTGCCAGCGACGACGGCGAAGAGCTGACGGTGCCGCGAATTTATCGCCGATCAGTCAGAGCTTTCCGGGCGGGCACCTCTCCCTGCATCCAACCATTCAACTCGTGGCCCGGAGCAGTAGCGATCCTATCATGGACGAATCGGCGACGAGAGACAGAGCTGGATGCTCCTCATGTTCACGGCTAGCCGTCGGGTGGGAAGCGTATATATTACATCTGGCCCCAGATACTCACGCCGTGCATGCCGCGTGGCCACCTGACCGGTGAAGTGATCAACGGACGCGACAAGATCGAGCGCCCGGCGTTCCGCTGACCATGCACCGTCGGCCGTCACGGCGACCCAATTAAGCGCACCCTGTGCTTGTCCGCGCGGCCGAGAGCGTACTTACTACGTAGTCACGCGGTCGCCTCCTGTCCGGGCCGGCGCGCGCGCGCGAGAACGGACGTTGTGGCGCCGCGCCACACAGCACGCGCGTTGGACCAGTCGCCACTTCCGACGCAAGTCGGATACCTTATTCACACCTCCTTCCGCTTGGAAACCACTACTACTAGCATCCATTTGCAGTGCAGGCGGCGAGGAGGAGTTCCAGCCAGGAGCCGCCACGGTGATGTCGAGGGAGGAGGGAGACGGAACGACGCGGACCGGTTGGCCATCGTGAACAGCTGTCCGTCCATGGACAGCCGGCATGTTCGCTTCGCGCGCCGTCAACCTTCGCTGGCATGAGTCTACACCTCTGCGAGCTCCGTCGACTATCGAGAGCCACAAGGCGACCAAGTCAAGCGTGGGTCCTACTAATCTCAGTCGCAGATATATAATCGGGCCACTGACAGGTAACCGGGGGCGGTCGCTATTTGGAATAGTGACCGCCCTCCCGACCAGGAACCGGGGAACAGGGCGAACGGCAGCGCCGGGTACATAGTTCGCCGCAACGCACAGCACCGGGGGAGTGTGTTGCCGGCCGGTGCAAAGCCCGAGGGTACAGATAATAACTGACAGCCACTCCAACGACAAACGCTCCACAACCATGACGGCGCTAATGTCTCTGATGAGTTTATAGGGATTCAAATTCGATGACGGCTAATTGGACATGGTCCGCGGCGGCATTCGGTCTTCGCCGCGATGCAAGACGATGGTCGCTGTAAGTCCACGAGTGGGTGTTGGAAGTGAGGCGTCGGAAAGAGGAGGCTTTGTCCCAGCTGCGCAGGGGAGGTGCATAGCGCGCGCTTAAAAAAATCTGACCAGTGTCCAGCCCCGTGCAGTCGTGCACCACCGTGACCAGGGATGAAGCAAGGGGGCACCCCCCCCCCCCCCCCCCCCCCCTCTTTTCTGTCAACTATCCTCCATTTCATATGAAATGAATTCAAATTTACCCTCTAAATTTGGGAAAATTTATGAAATAGCCTTGATTTCAATTTTTTTCCCCATATGTGCTTGTAGACGATCCGGAAATCACGGAGGCCCCCGCGTCGCCACCACAGGCGACACGGGCGGCGATCTGAATCACCACCGCCGTTCGTCCTCCTCCCCATCCCTTCCCCTGCCGCCGTCAGAGCCCAAGGCCGGCACAACCTGGCCGACGGCGAGGACGACGGCGGCGGGGCCTTGTTCAGCGAGACGGCGACTGAATCGCCGCATGCAGCAGTTCCTCGTCGCGCATGGCCTTGGCTGCGGGCCAGCAGCAGCTCCTGGTCTAGCGTGGCCTCGGCAATGGTGGGCGAGCACCGCGTGCGTGCGTGCGGCCAGCGGCGTCGCCTGTTGTCGATGGAGGCCGTATCACGCGACCTCGAAGGGGGCGGCCGCTCGGCGGCGCACCATGCGATTGAGATGGAGGCCGCGCGTTGAGGCTGTAATCGGAGAGCACAGCATGCGGTCCGTTGGTGGATGTCGGGCCATCGAGATTTGGCCGTCAGTCTATGATGGCAATTTGGCCTCGGTCACCTGGGTTGCTTCATTGATTGTGGATGCAGAAATTGCTGTGCTATTCGGGTTTGCTTTCGACTCAGCAGGACCATTCATCTTGTTCTAGTGCCTAGTAGCAATTTGGTGTCAAGTGTTGAATGTCTCGGATGTTGATGTGAAGGTAGCAGATTGGGTGAAGTTTATGGCAGTAATGGTCCGTGGTGGCTAGATTTCGCTTGTTCGGAAGAGGCCATCGGTGCCATGGGCATGGCTGTTCATCAACTTTGCTGATTTGCTGTCATTTTCATGTCAAGAGTATCGGCTCTAGTGCCTTGTGTACAAGGGAAGCAAGGATTCATCAGCTCATCTGCAAGGATCGTTAGAAGATGGTGCAGCGAAAGCATCGCGTGGAGCGCGAGGAGGTGTTTCATCTCCGCACAATCTGACGTTTCATGTGGTGCATGACTTCAGTGCAGCGAAAGCATCGCGCGTGGTGCGCGAGGAGGCATCAAGCCTCCGCACAATCTTGCCGCTAGAGTTCGGGTTTAGATTAGCATGTGTTGTTTAAGCGGCGACGATAGCTTCTTTGAGGACTTGTGGCTGCAACAACGAAATAATTGACACCATAGGCTTTTATTTTAGGTGCTATGCTAGATGATATATGTTTTCTTAGGTGTTTTAAGGCTGATTTATATCGGCTCACCTTGGTGTTTGACATGTGAAGGCTAAATGTACCCTGGTTGTGCAGAGGCCGGAACATTATTTCATCTCGAAATAAAAGTTTCCTTTATCTAAAAAATATGTGCTTGTATTTAGCGCCACTAAAATTAAACAGGCCAGCAGCTCCAGCTTCTCCACTGCCGAAGAACGTCTGCATGGCGCCCAGGCCGGGGATTGGTAGCATTTCCGCCGTGCTTTTGCTTGCGTAGGAGATGGTAAAGGTGCGGTGACGTGGAGTTGTTGCCCGCTGAGCATGCTCATGTTCACGGACGACCGGGCCGGCGAAGTGGTGACGAGACTGCATGCTCATGTTCACGGACGGCCGGGCCGGCGCGCTGGCTCGCCTTCCAGCTACGTCGCTGATCGGCCAAATGGGGACGAAGGACGGAAGGAGACCCTAAGCACTCAACTTTACGTTCAGTAGACACCGCGTTAACAATGCTGATCGGCCGTGGCAGTGCCACAGCCATCTGCTGGTGCTCAACGCCGGTTCTGAATGTCTGATGGAAGCGCTCATCCGCGTTCCTTCCTTGAGTTTTGTTGCAGGTGAAAACTGAAAACTCCTGAAACCTGAACCTATCACACGTCGAAACGAGACAGAGACTCAGACTCAGAAACCCTGGTCTGTAATTAAGTGCACGCTGCCAACAAACTCTGGCGCGCCGGGAGCCGGACGCTGCTGTCGGTCTCCCTTCGCTGCGCCGCCATGTTGGCGTGACTCGACCTCCTGGCGCCGCCGTCCGAGCCACAAGACGACCAAGTCAATCGCGACCGCGGGTCCTCCCCCTGTCCCAGCCGCAGATACTCAATCGGCCCGCTGACAGGGACCCAACGGGTGGTCGCTATTTCGAATAGCGACCACCCCCTCGAGACCAGGAACAGGGGAACATGGCCATCAAGGCTTCTTCCTGTGCTTCGTGCTCGGCTTGCCACAACGTCGCAGTGCACCAGGAGGCGGGCGACCGGGGCTAGGAGCTAGAGGGGCCTCGGCCATGGCGACTGGCGGCGCTAGACATGCCGGATTGGTGGCGCTCTTCGCACCGTGACGGGGGACGCCACGTGCCCGTCGCTGTGAGGTCGAAGATGAAGCCGGAGAGAGAGGTTGTGCAGTCTCCCGGTTGAATCAGAGGTATACAAAGACGTTGGTATGGTAGGTGAGGACTGAGGAATGGCAAGACGGGGCTGTAAGACTGCGGTGGTGGCTTGGAGCTGGCGACGCGAGGAGTGGCCGGCCGGGCACGTAACGTTGTGAGAAGCCGGCAAGGCGGTTGACCGGCAGCGTGTCATCTGGGAAGCAGAGTTACCCGCCACGGCGCCGGCAAGCAGAGAAGGTGGCGCGCGCTAATCTTGTTCACCACCACCACCACCATAGGTCTTGCCACTGCGCTAGCGGCCAGAGCGCTCCGTCGCGAGACAAGCACCAGCCGAACTGCTCACTGCTCATTGCTGCACAGCTCTGAACTTCTGACCCTGCACACCAGTTCTGAACTTCTGGATTGCAGGGACATGAGCCTGAACCTCAGCTCTGAACTTCTGAACCTGCACGCCAGTTCTGAAATTCTTGACTGCTGGGACATGAGCCTGAACCTCAACTCTGAACTTCTGAACCTGCACGCCACTCACCAGTTCTGAAATTCTTGGCTGCAGTGGTGAACAGCCGTCCGTCCATGGACAGCCGGCAGGTTCGCTTCGTGCGCCGTCCGACCTTTGCCGGCATGAGTCCACACCACTATCGAGAGCCACAAGACGACCAAGTCAAGCGTGGGTCCTACTAATCTCAGTTGCAGACTTGCAGATATCTAATCGGGCCACTGACAGGTACCCAGGGGCGGCCGCTATTTGGAATAGCGACCACCCTCCCGACCAGGAACCAGGGAACAAGGCCATGAGCGTTTCGTCCTCTGCTACCTGCCTCGGTGAGTCGGCTTGTCGGAGGGCACCGGCAGGCGAACGGCAGCGCCGGGTACATAGTCCGCCGGATTTGGCCAGGGCGAGTGAAGGGCCAGCTAAAATGCCTTTGAGCTTCCTGCCGCAACGCACTGCGCCTTGTGCGCGTCGCGTGAGCGAGCGGGAGTGGGCGGCGCCGCCGGCCCGGTGGAGTGCGTCGTCGGCAGGTGCAAAGGACGAGTGCTCCGCTAACAACTGACAGGCACTCAAACAGACAAGCGCTCCACAACCATGACATCGCTAATGGCTCTGATGAGGTGAAAGGGATTCGAAGCCGATGGCGGCTGGCGGCTAATCGGACTTGTCCGCGGTGGCGTTCGGTCTTCCCGCGATGCAAGACGGTGGTCGCCAGGGTAACTTCGCGAGCGAGAGTTGGAAGCGAGGCGCCGGAAAGAGGAGGCTTTGTCAGAGCTACGCAGAGCATGGGAGGTGCAAAGAGTGAAAATCTGACCAATGCGGCAATGCCTAGCCCCATGCAGTCGTGCACCACTGTACCCGATGATGAGTGTCACCTGTTTTGCGATCGCATCATCATATGCCAGCTTGGCAACAACATTGCTGGTGGTGGAGTAATATGCATCGTCGAGACATTGATGCAGAGTGGCGCAACGGGCGTCATACTGCACAAAAGAGGACGGAAACTCCATGCACCTGTTGGACTCCGGCGTCCATCGTCCGGTGATGCAAATACCCTACCAGGAGTTCCCCCGTCTGAGAAACTACTTCAGAGATGGCACGGTTTTGGGCCCTGCCAGCCCCTTGCAGTCGTGATGTATAGTGGTGCATATGTATAGTCGTGCACCACTATACGTTACCAGGGACGAAGGCAGGGGCCATGCCCCCCCCCCCCCCCCCCCCCCCCCCCCCCCCCCCCCCCCCGAAAAATAAACTTTCATAAAAATTAACAAATGTCCTTCATATCATATGAAAATTAAGAAATAGAATTGATTTTTTTATATTTACTTGCATTTAGCCTTATTAAAATAAAACTTGCATGTTTTTTTCCATTGCCACCCCCTCCCCCGTATATTTTTTTCTAGCTCCATCAATGACTGTGACGTGAACAACCTCCGCGCCACGGTGCAGAGCTGCCGTCTCTGACGAGTGACAACGGCTGACTGATTGCTTGGCTATTTTCTTGTAGAAATTAAGATTCCTGGTTCGACAAACTTCTTAACAAAAGCCGTTGCCTAATAAATCCTTGTTTTCCAAAAAAAAATGGAGTGATGGAGTCTAATTTAGAGGTGGTCGATGGCGGCGGCAGTCTTACCCATTGTGCAAGGCAAATACGAAGATGTAGAGAAGGCTTTTCTATGGGTCAAAGCAAAGGATGCAGTGGGAGGTGCTCGTGATGATAAAAAGAGGATCAATAATATTAATTTTGAAAGGAATATTGGCTCATTCATTTGTTGATCAGTTATAAAATAATGCATTATACATGATAATCTCTATCGGCAGTTTGCTTGTAGATGCATTCGGCGGCAGCCACTGATTTCGACGGCGACGATGGAACCAAACTACGGCACAAACTACTATGATGAACAAGAACAAGCAAGGCAAGTGGTGAGTATTTTGCTCAAACTCAGCAACGGGCAGGCGTTAGACTCTATACATCGTGTTACCACTTAGCAGAGTCCCATTTCCATCGTCAAGTAAAACCGAGTGAATCTTCCGGTGTATTGAATAGATATACCCCTACTACTGTATTGTTTAGAAAATTTAGAGCATGATGTAGCATTGTAAGAATGGGTGTACAAAACATTCTACATTTTAAGCTTGTAATATGATGGCAGTTTATTCTAGCTCAAAATGATACATTATTAGAAAAAAAAGAAGAAGAAAATATAGCAAAATTTTACCACGGTGTTCATACGGAAACATGTAGAAAAACTAAGGGTCTCGGAATGCCACGTCTAAAACCTATAACTAGATCAATGATTACATCATCGCAATGTATGAATCGTTCAATTTTTGGAAGACACCTTTAATCTAGAAAAATCATAAAGAAAATCAGGTTTTAGATAGCTTTAATTGGCCACTGCAGATGCTGATGTGAGTAGGGGTGGAAAGTGGATACGGATAATCCGTAATATTCGATATCGGTATCCAATAAAATGTAAATGTGGTACGGAATTTGTCATTCGATTAATATTTTTACACTATTCGAATTCATATTCGAATTCGATCAGAAAATATGGAAGTGGATATGGTTTGAGGTTTTGACATCAGATATCCGACATATTCGTATTTGTATTCGTATCCGCAATTATATCATAAATATACCCATATATTTTATCAAAAATATTATAAAATTGATTCAATGTTGATGTGAACTAGTGTAGACCATGTGAAATAATGCTATTAAAGATACTTTAGAGAGAAAAAAGGTAGTAATTGTCTTAACAACATAGAAAGTTAGATGTATCCGTATCCGGCCGAATTATAGTGACATTCGATTTTGTATTCGCATTTGTTTTAATATTCGATCCGTATTCGTATTCGATAACATTCGTATTTGTATTCATATTGTTTACAAATATGATATGGATGTGGGACGAAGGGCACTATCCGATCCGTTTCCACCCCTAGATGTGAGGTTGGTCCTACCCTTAACCAGAAGCCTGCTAAGCTGCTTGTAAGATGTGCGCGCTAGCGATTGCGACACACCTTTTTTTTTTTTTTTGCGAAAAGGGGAATTTCATTAATATTGAAGCAAATTATATCTCCAGATTACAAGAGCATCCCAATCAAAGCTAACTCCATTGATGGGAGACAAGAAACCTTGAAAAGGCCGAAAATTCCACCATCTAGGATCACCATCCCAGACAGATATGCCACGGAAGAGAACTCCGATCTGAACGAACATGGCCATCTCACCATCCACCACCGCCATCCTCATCTCTGACGGGGGAAAACTGAAACCCAACCCTTTCGCAAAAGAGGGGTAGACCGATATTCCACATGCAAATACGATGAACTTGCCGCCGTCAAGCACGTAGCCGAGCTCATCGTCGCCTCCTCCACCATATCCGTCATAGGAAAACACAAATCCGAGCGACATTCAGATGGATATCACCGGAAATCGAAGTCTCACTAGCCCACAGCCATGGCCAAGAAGAACCATGACAAGACAAAGGAGGAGCCGGAGTACCTTATTCTTCATCGATGATGGCGCCTTGGACTCGCCATCACCGCGGAGACGCCTTGTCCTCCAGTGCTCCATGCCGACGAAGTTGATGACGCCGCACAACCGCCGCCACCTTCTTGGACCGAACCACTAGAGGAACCCTAACCCTAACAACCACCGTGGCCGCCGCCAAAAGTAACCACCACGGAAGACCTAACTCTATATAAACTTAAGAGCGAACAAAGTGGACGCCGGATGCCGGGCCTCCCTCCTCCGCCGACGGCGAGGCCGCCGGAGGCGAGGGGGCCGGCAAGTTTTTCTTCAGGAGCCGCCGCCGCCGCCTGCCTCTTGCGACACACCTTTTTCTTTACACTAATTCCTCAAAGTAGTAGAGTTGTTTATATTTGGTGTTTGGAGTCCCGCTAAGGTTGGAGGTCTAGAATGATAAAACGATCTAGGTGTCTCAAGACACATTTGTTGTTTTGGGTGCTCGTAAGTTGCGCCGAAGTTGTCATAATTTGGTGAAGTTCTTGTGCACGATACGTATATGGAACATGGAACAAAAAATGTGAAAATGATTAAGACGGTGTCACTTCTGCCTTCTAGTGTGTGCAGTTGTTTTTGGCCCAACCTTTTGCCTTCTAGGAGCTGGATTGTCCTCGCCCGTGGCGATTGGCATCGCTGGCCATGCCGGATTGGTGGCGCTCTGAGCACTGTGCCGAGGATGCCACCGGTCGACCTATGTGATGTCAACATAGAGCAACGGTCTTCGCTGCGGCAAGAGAAGCCGGAGGGAGGTGGTGCGGTCGCCTGGATGAAGCAGAGGCAAAGAGGTAGCCAGGCGAGGAATGGCTGTGGTGGAGGATCAGAGCAGGGGAGGTGGTAAGGGGCTGCAATGGCGGATGCGAGCAGGGGAGCAATGGAGCGGGCACACGCAGAGGCGAAGGGTCAGCAATACAGGACGGTGGTCGTTCGGTCTTCGCCGCAATACAAGGCGGTGGTCACCGGGGTGAGACCGCGAGCAAGAGTCGGAACGCGACGAGGCTCGTGGGGACGAAGGAGAGATCCTAAGAACCCAACTTACGTGCGTACGTTCAGTGACTGTCCACCACGCGCAGTGCCGCAGCCATCTGCTGGTGCCCGACACCCGTTCCGAATTTCTGATGGAGGCGCTCATCGGCGTGCCGTCAGTTCTGTTTCAGGTGAGAACAGGAAACTTGTGTAACCAGAACCTGGCATGTCGAAACGAGTCAGAGGACTCCAGGCGTGTAAGCGCACACTGACCAGTGACCACTCTGGTCCGCCGGGAGGCGGAACGTTTGTGTCGCTCCCGTCGGTGGACTGGCGTCTCGGCCATGCCGGCGCTCGACATGCTGGCACCGATCGACGCCGCTGCGCTCGTCAAGCCGGATGACTTCTCGCACTGCGCCTGGAAACTGGAACGCCGGGCGGTGATGATCGAGTGGCACGTGATGGACGGGGTTCCGCGAATGGCCTCTCGTTTGACTTCGCTGCGGCGCCTGGCTACGCCGGCGCGACTCAATCTCTCAGGGCGCCGTCGTCCGAACCAAGACACGACCAAGTCAAACGAGGTTGCTCCTAATCCCAGCCGCAGATATCCAATCGGACGCTGCCTGGGACCCCAGGGGTGGTCGCTATTTCGAATAGCGACCACCCCCTCCAACCTGGGACAGGGGAAGAGGGCCATTCGCGCTGCCTCCTCTGCTTCGTTCCTCGGCTTGCCGCAACGTGGCAGTGCATCAGGAGGCGCAGGGCCGAGACGAAGAGCTGGAGGAGCCCCGGCCATGGCGATTCTCGGCCATGCCGGATCGGTGGCGGTCTTAGCACCGGGACGGGGGACGCCACCTGCCCACCGCTGTGAGGTGACGTCGACACGGGCGGTCTTCGCCGCTGTGGAAGACGAAGCCGGAGAGAGGTTGTGCGGCCGCCCGGATGAATCAAAGAGATACAAAGACGTTAGACGTAGTCGAGAAATGGCAAGATGAGGGCTGTAAGACTGCGGTGGCGGCTTGGAGCTGGGGGAACCCGGGGAGTGTACTGTCCGGGCGCGCGCCGATGTGATAAGACGGCGAGGCGGTTGACAGGCAGCGTGTCCTCCGGGCAGCAGAGTTACTCGGCGCGGCGCCGGCAGAGAATGTGGCGCACGCTAATCTAGTCCACCACCCGCCCGAGGCCATGCCGCCGCGAGAGCGCCAGCCGAGCGAATCGGAGTCCCAGAAACAGTGCACATCCAGTAGCGAGCGCTATGGCACCGGTTCGATATCCGTCGGGAATATCCTGGATCTCCCTCCGTGCATACGGCATACCCATCAACTCTTCGGAGTTGGTCTCGCTCAAGCTGTGCCTACATATTCGGTGGGCTGGTTTAAGCTCACAGTAAAAACTTCCACAGTTGTGACCGATTACTTGGCTATTTTCTTATACAAATTAAGATTATTGGTTCGGCAGGCATCTCATCGACAGAAGCCGGGGCCTAATAATCCCTGTTTTCCAAAAACAAATTGGGGTGATGGAGGCTAATTTGGAGGTGGGTCGATGGAAGAGGCGGTCTTAGCCGCTGTGCAAGGCGAGCACGGAGATGTAGGGCGTGTTCGCGCCTCACCAGGGCGCTCTCTGTCCTTTGCCGGCTGTTAGGGTGGGACATGGAGCACACAAACACTAAAGCCATGCTCAATAGGAAGCTGGAGCGCTGGATCGAATGAACCGGTAGTCCATGGAACGGATAGAGCACTACAAGATATTTCCTTTTTGCCAACAGTATCATGTGAGTGGTCGACAGTTTATCTTCTCCTAACTATTTTTTTTCCAAATGGCTGGCAGTGTCTTAGTGCAAATTCACATCTTTCTCTACAGTCTTAACAAATTACCTACAATGTTATTACCTACAAACTTATATCCCACAGTATGCTAAATAGTTAGCTAAATAAACTAAGTACTGTTGGCCACTAGCTGTTGAACTGTCGGGAAATGCTTCTTCTCTTGTAGTGGAGAGTGTCAGAAGATGGAGAAACACTCGGGCATGCTATAGCTTTTCCGTTGCTTTGCCTTCACAGTTTGCGACTGTGGCCGCCATGCATCAGTTGGCTGGTGTTCGGTTCTCGCTAGAACGTAGGCGCGCCATACGAGAACACTTGAAAAACTACAACGTTTCTTTGTGGCCCGCAATCTATGGCGACGCCTTCAGCGGCATGGCGTCCTATGGCCGGGAGACGCCTTCAGTGCTACAATTGCTACTGCTTTGCTAAACAAAAATAGACTAACCTATTTTTTAAAATATGAACTAATATACCAAAATTTTATTTATCGAATGTTTAGTCTCTAAACGATGGGCATGCTTATGAACACTGTTAGAGTTGGTCTCAAAACAAGGGTAGGATACATGATGTACACCTGCCATGATTAAACCAACAGATTATGACGAATGTAGAGAGGTCGGTTCACGGGGATAGAATAGAAAAGAGAAAAGGTGGCTTGAGTAATGGAATAAGCACTAGAGGTGGATGGAGCATTGTAAGAATGGGTGTACATAACATTCTACATTAAGTTTGTCATGTGATAATGGTTTAACACTCAAAATGTCACATTTTATTGCAAAATAATAAAATATTGTGAAAAAGTTACCACATTATTCCTACGGAAACATGTAGAAACAATAAGGCTCTCAAAATGCAACCTCTAAAAAATTTTAACTAGATCAATCAATACATCGTTGCAATATATGTCCAATATTTGGAAGACACATTTTATCTAGAAGGATCACAAAGAAAATCATTTTTTAGGTAGCTTTGGCCACTCCATACGCTGATGTGAGGTTGGTCCTATACCCTAACCACAAGCCTGCTAAGCTGCTTGTCAGGTCTGTGCTAACGATTGTGACACACCTTTTTCTCTACACTAATTCCTCAAATTAGTAGAGTTGTTTATGTTTGGAGTCCCGCTAAGCCTGCAGGTCTAAAATGATAAAATGATTTAGGTGTTTCAAAACTCATATGTTGTTTTGGGTGCTCGTAAATTGTGACGCCAAAGTTGTCATAATTTGGTTAATAATTCTTGTGCACGATACGTGTATGGAACATGGAACAAAAAAAAGTGAAAATGCTTGTGTCAAACCTTTTTGCCTTCTAGCGTGTGCAGTCGTTCTTGGCCCAACAACCAATATGAGAGTGCAAGAACATAATCTTGGTCGGGATGGTGTTGGTGTGTGGTATATTTGGCGCGTTTGTGACTTTGCATGAAAAATAGATATAATCCGGTCCACTTTGAACATAATCCGGTCCAATAAGAGAGTGCAAGAACATATATGAGGCTACAATCAAGGCCTTGGATCAGGGTAGGCGTGGCGAAGGGTCGGCTGGCAGAAGCGTTCGAAGCCACGGAGAGACTTGTTGTGCCCTCCAGCGCAGGAGCCATGCCCGTATCTATGCCCATAGTGGCGAGTGCGCTGCTGCCCAGCCAAATGGGGCCATGGGAGATCGTCCTCAACTTACGTAAGTCTAGCGCGCGCGCAATGCCGATCGGCCGCCACAGCGACAGCCTCTGCAGTGCGGTCGTCTGCTGGAGCCCGGCATCCAGCGCGAATTCCTCCTCTGCTTCCTGCCTCGGCTTGCCACAGCGTCGTAGTGCACCAGGAGGCGACGGCCATGTCGATGCCGGCCACATGTATTCCGTCGGATTTCACCGGAGTGACGAGCTGGATGGGCCTCGGCCAGGCGATTGGCATCGCTGGCCATGCCGGATTGGTGGCGCTCTGAGCACAGGCACGAACAAGCTACCAGCAGCAGTCTTCGCGGCTGCGAGAGAAGCCCGGAGGGAGGTGGTGCGGTCGCCCGGACGAAGCAGGGGCAAAGAGGTAGGCGAGGAATGGCTGTGGTGGAGGATCCGAGCAGGGGGCGGATGCGAAAGCAGGGGAGCAGTGGAGCGGGCACACGCAGAGGCGAAGGGCCAGCAGGGCGACATGGACCGGCCGAGCAAGCCGACATCCAGTTGCGCTTCGGCAGCATTGTTAGATATCCCATCAGCTATTCTGCATCTCGCACCGTGCATATCTCAACTCTTCGAAGCTGCAAAACGGAGCTTATACGGTCTGAAAAGAGTCAAACTAGATTCATCATGTACCACAGCAGTTCCTGCTCTGCTAAGAAAATGAAAAGTCTACAAACTCATTTCCTGCATAATACGAAGCACATGAGATAAATGTAACAGGAGACACTAGAACAGATGCTTTAAGCTTCTTCCTGTTGACAGAGCATCAAATCTGGTGTTGCCGATGTCTATGGAAACCAATCCGCAATGAATTAAATATAAACCCCATGATGAAAAACCGACCCCTGTCAATCCTTCTTCACCCTGTTTCGGGCCGCCTTGGCTGAGCTCGACCGTTCTGCCTGAGAGAACATGATGAATATGTGCATCACCCCGGTAACCAGCGCCATCCCAACAGCGGTGAATCCAACTCCTTTCCATGTCGATAAGAGTTGGGTCCACTTGAAGAACTCGACGGCGCCGTACACGAGGAGGCATGACCAAAACAGGGTCACCTATTCCAACAGAAAGAAAACGAAGTCAGTTCCCAGGGCATCAAACAGGTTTAAGACAGCCATTTGGCGAAAACAAACTCATTGATATAGAGATGGCTAACAAATTTAATTTTTACAGTATCCAAGAAGTGTTCTCTGCCACAACGCAACTGCGGGAGGTTTGCACTGAGGCTACACTTGCTAAATGTGTGTCTTAATGTGCATCGAAGAGCCACCTCAGCTCTCCAATAATCCTGAACCCACAAAGATGACCAGCCCCTGGGTCTCTCTCAACCCAACCGAAAGCTCCGAGTCTAAGAAACTAACCTTACCTAGGCCAGGCTAGTGTATGTAATCATGTGACTTTATTTATATTCTCACTCAAGATGGCTTTCTCACTATGCATTACCATATTTAGCAATTTGGTACAAGAGTTGAGGAGAAAAAACATCATTTCTAATACTAAAGTTTCTTGGAGCTGCAAGATGTGATCCAAGATACTACAGGCAACTAACATGACACAGGTAAACTCGGTCACCAGCAAAAAGGCACTCTCAAGGTGTGGCACATTTACAGAAAGCCCAACCATACAATGTAGCATGACAACTTAGAAAAGCAAACACAATGATCATCTACAACTTGAAGGTACCAGTAGTTTTTCCATTGCAGATTGTATTGTATACGTGTGATGTACGTATTAGGGTGTTATATAAGCAAATGGATTGGAAGTTTACCAGCAATGATTTCACTGGACGGCCAATTGGTCTAATCTCCTCATCAAAAGTCCCTGTTGCCAAATGCTTATCCAGTAACGCATCCTGCAGAGGAAAAAGGGACATTACTTGAGAACTAATTGGTGAACCAATATACAGAGCATTTCACCAAGAACTTGATAAAAAAAACCTACATATAGTTCAATACCTTTTCTACAAAGAGGTCTTTACACCATTTTGAAACATCCTCGTCTGACTTCGGCAGCTCACTCATGGCACGGCGTTTCATGCGAACATGCACCTATACAAAAAGAAAAAGGATATTAAGTTATTCCATGTAAAATGAGGAAGTGAGGATCCACAATTCGATTGTATTTATTATGACTCGACACCCAAAAAAAATTTGAACTACAATAGCAGCAAGGGAAAATAAACAAATCATTTCAGTGTTTAGTTGATGCAGCAGCAAAACTATTTCCTAATTGATCAACATATTTTCAAGTTAGCAAACTTACCACTGATGATTGCCCTTTCAGAATCCGCAGCATTGTTGGTTGAGGTGAATCCTTTGGAATTATTACTGTTGTATCATAAATAGCTGGAACAAAATCTCGCATGATGCTTACAGCTGACACAAATCCCTGATTTATTCATAGTAGGTATTAGCATATAAATTCAATGTTTCAAAACATAAAATTGCATAAAGGCAATAACAGGAAATAATTATAGAGGCTAATGCATGCACTCTCATGTTATTTACTTAGAAACTGGAACAAATAATCAGTGGATTACACATGAAAAGATGGGGGAACCCTTCTTGTCTATGAAACTGATGCGGCTTTAAGTCAAGATGGATACTAAGCAGCAGGCCTTTGTGGTATGTCTATCTTAGCGGCATACTGTAGCCCATACACATTTCTCTATGTAGGCAGATCATGTATCTTTGGTGTGTGCTCCTATCGTTCGTAAAACTAATTTGACTGAACACTTGGACCTGTCTGAATTCTGAATGAATTAACTTTATATACCCTGTATCCTATATGTATCAGCAGGCCTTGCTAGTGTTGCTGCATTGACACCATCTACTTGTTCTGATTTTTATTTTATTTTATTATTTATTTATTTATTTTTTTTTTTTTGCAAGGAAGCACTTTTACAAGATGGAGGCCACGAAATTTGCCACCACAAACAAATAAATGGACTCTATTCCTTTTGACATTTAAAATTGTTATAGCTACAAATTCCAGTTTAGATAAGCCTGCTCACTTTTTCTATATATGGTCTTTTTTTCCTTGAAAACATATATGAAGGTCCTCAACAATTTTAATACATAGGTTGATGTTTGCTCTACATGCACCTAGCACATGCAGGCTGCAGCAAACTGCAACATGTTACCGCAACTCCATCCTAATCAGCACGGAGTCACGGACATATCTTTGGTGGACGTATTCTGAGAACTAAGAAAAAATACTTCAAAAAGCCATAATCACAAAACATGTTGAGGGTGTGGCTTTACATCAAGACCACCCAAGTTCAAATATTTTATACACAGAAAATATGTAAGTTTTGGAAGCATGCCAATTAGTCTCACATGTCACATGACAATTATTCGGAAAGAGATTCTGGATATTTGCAAAGCAAGAAAAATAATATTACGTGATACAGTAGAATACATGAGTTATCATATGCAGCAGGTCATTTCAGCAAGGGAATAGCAAGGTACCTTAGTACGTGGAATAAGTACATTCCTGGGGGCTGGCAAGCCCTGTGAAGCTGCATACTCCTGAGCCGCTAGAAGCTTTGCTGGAGTAAAGCGAGTACCCTCAACAAAAAGGGCTAGCCAAAATGGTCTGGGAAAGTCTTCCAACCTTTGGAGGCCCCACTGTGTACAAGAGTAAAATGATCACAAAAGTGCAAACAGGAAAATCAGAATTCCATGTACAGTTAGGTTACAATGTTACCTTTAATGTCTTTTCATCCTTTGCCCAGCTCCTCTCTAAGAAGAGGTACTCTGCAAACCACATGGACCAGCCAATAACCTGCAACAAGTGATCAGGATGGTTTAGGATATCAAGCATGTGTCATCGAGTGCATAGCGGATGTGATGAAGTAAACATGTGGCATTAAGTACATAGTGGATGTGATGAAGTTAACTAATGTTTCACTAAATGTTAGTGCGCTGATGCCCTAAGCGTAAAAATAACAAGTAATCCAAACATAACCGCAGCTATATAAATTTTATGATCTGTATCAAAAGCATATTCCAGCTGCTCTGGTTTACTTCTATCCAATACCGGTACAAGATACCAAGTTCACACAAAATCCAATTATTCTCAATTTAGGAACCTTTTCATTGATTATTTGTCAATAATTAAAAGTTGGTGCGGTCGTATAACAAGAATAGAGAATCAGAATCTTCTAACAAATTTATATCTCCTTTTCAACAAAGGCATCCATAAATTGCAACCCACAGCCAGTATGGTGATTGGTCAGAACAGGGCAAGTAATTTGTTTTGATCATTTTAATACAAGATATACAAGTTCTCTACATCCAAATTTATTAATTATGTAGCATAAGTTTCTCAAAAACCCTGCCTGCGGATCAACAACACGAGCAGTATAAAAGCATAAGCAGCACGGACCAAAGAGAACATAAAATGCAAATTTTATTCAAAATAATAAGGCAACTCACGGGAAGGAACTTAGATGATTTCTTCATGACAGCGAGTGTACTTCCAAGGCATCCCGAGCGCTGATCAAGCCCAGAAAAAATAAAATAAGCATCACAGAGGATTGATTAGAGTTAATAAAGATAGGTCTGATCATTGTGAACTGCTAGAAAAGAAATAGGTTTCTAATAAACAAAAAAAAAATCATGAAGGGAGGTAACAACCTGTGCCAAGATCCATCCAATAAGCCAATCAATATCACTACGATGATTTGATATGACCAGTGCATGCTCTGTACCTGGAGAATTGTAGAATTCTTCAGATAAGTATGTAATCAAAGCCTGCCTTTTCCTTCTTCAAAAGCTGGCATTGCATTTAATGCAAGAACTAGTAATGTACAATAATCTTAAAAAGGAATCCTTACCCATCGATCGATAAGTTTCCTCATCAGCATGCAGTTGCACCTGCAGAAAATGAGCTGAAGTTATTTTTGGTTTAAGAGAGGTGAAAGGAAATAATATTGATATCTTAGTAACACCAGTTCAATATGTGAATCACTGAAACACTTCAAGTTTAGTCTAATTCACTGTAATAATGGTTGACGACAAAAACTAATCTTCCTTTCAGTTCTATAAAAGCACAGTGGTACACATGAAACACGTCATCGCGCAGCACTAAAATAACTGCTCACTGTGTCAACTCTATGCTAGTCTAACTAGTAGAACCTACTTTAGGCAAGCACATAGGTTGCCAAACCCTATCAATGCTCCTAACAGCGCTGATTACTTAGTCCTTAAAACTGCATTTTTGAGTGAGATGTTTCAGATAAAAGTTCTCCACACTGCTTTTCTTATTTTATTTGGTTTGACATATCCATCTACAAGACTACATTAGGTGGTGAAACTGAAAATAGTCATTCCACAGAAATCCCCACTGTAGTACCATATGACACGTAAGCTAACCCAAGAAGGTTTAACGAACCAACATAATGATACAAGTTCGCAGCACAGATGTGGTTCACTGGTGTAGTAAAGTTACATGTAACAGATGTAGAAATGAAATTCAAGTTGCCATATGTCGTATCTACATACCTTCACGCCTGCCCACCAGTCCACCAGCCAGACCAGTTGAAGCCACAGCAGCTCGGCCACGAATCTGTTGATCCGCCGGTACAAGTTCTTCGAGAAGGGTCTTATTGTCACAAATAGGATGGCCTGAAAATATACACATACAACAAGTCAGGAAAGGGTTAATGGTGGGTTCTGAAGCTGCTAGTTCATTAACAGATCAAAGAACAGCAATTTGAACATTTTGACTACAATAAGCATTATGGAGTATTAGCAGCATTCCTAGCTAGGAAAAGTTGGAAGCTGTTTAAAAACCAGAAATACCGAAAATTGTCATCAAATCTACATGAAGCTTTTCTTCTAAAAGACACATCTTTGAGTAAAATACTTTTGGGATAAAATAATGGGAGTAAAAGAAATCCCAGATAAATGGTGACTGGTGAGGGCAACCTTATCAATCTGTGTTCTAAAAGACCAAATCTTCAAGTACTACACACGCATCAACTTAAATTATCCAACGAGGCGTAAAAATCAGTAGGATCCCAACGAAATGTCCGTCTCGATGTATAATCGAAGGATATAAAAATCAAATCTTTTGCTCAGCAACCGCATCAGATCACCCGACCGCCCAAAAAGGAAACATAACAAATCATGCCGCGCCTCGGTGCTAAGGCTACCTGGATGGTGTTGACTATGAGGCCGGAGAGGAGGAACAGCAGGCCGAGGGGGAGCACGACGAGCACGAGCGGGATCGCCATGGCCGGCCACCGCCGCCGCTTCCCCGCTTCCAATCTCGGGGTCAGGCGGGAGGAGAAAGCGGAAGAGCTCGCGGAAGAGTTCCTTCCCCTCCGCCGGGCGGTGGCTCAGCGTCAGCGAGCAAGCGGCGGCGTCAATGGCGGCTCTTCCGGCGACGAGGAGGACCGGCACACGAGGTGGATTTGGAGATTTTATAGGGGGGTGGATGTGAGAATGGTCGCGCTCGGATGGGAGGAGAGGAGATGGATGGAGTGAAAGCAAAATCGTATGCGCCCCAAGCTTCGCCCCATGCCACGTCGGATGGGAGGATAGAGGTACAACAATTTTGCAGGCTGATGAGGGCAAGTCACTGTTTGAAAATTCCAGAGACAAGTTATCGAAGTTGTTTCATGTGTGAAACACTCATTAGTCCAATATGACAAATTAGAGTGATGTGGCTTGATTCGTACTCCGTATAGATAAAGTGGCAATCCATGACATATTAAAAGCATGCTTGCTATACTTTGGTCCGCTGAAAATGACATAGCTGGCTACAACACAATGTCTTCATATCATGTGAGACATATTAGAACCGTGGTGACCGCACATACGACACAATGTCTTCATATCATGTGAGACATATGATTAGAGTGCATGGAAAATATGAGAAGCAATGTCTAGACTCGGGTGGGGAAAATAAAGGTGGCAAAAGCACCTTTAGTTTCATATAATTTGGTAGATGGTTCTTAGGCGAGACGTATGGAACTCTGTTAATGCTCTGTCGAAGTAGCGTAACGTGTGATCCGGGGACCGGCGTGGCAGGACGTATGCAGTAGCTAATCATCATTCATCAGGTTTAGAAAGCGTGTACGTTGATCCACCGTCCACGAGCTGAAAACGACACTAACAGAAAGAAAAAGGAGAGAAGCAGAACATTTGCATGAACTGTTGCACTTTCTCAACAGAAAAAAATGTATTCTTTTTCCCTGAAGAATAAAACTGCATTACTATGCTAGTTGTTCCCACGGTATTTTTGCTTGCGGCAGTAGTATTTCACTTATAAAAAGAAAGAAAATTTTGCAGTATTTCAGCTTGCCAAAGGACATCTTCCGAAGAAAGAAAAACAACTTGCCAAAGGACAAAGATGCAGGCACAAGCAGCAGGCAAGGTCGCAAGGATCCTTTGTGCTGTTTCGAGACCTATAGACAGGTCAGTTAATGCTGCGTTTATCTCACCATAAATTGGGGCAGGAATTTGTTGGTCGACGGCAGAGTTGATGAACGCTGCTACCATCTCTAGTACTCCTTCATTGCCGTAGGTTGGCCGCTCGCAAACTAATGAAAACATGAACTTGACCGTGTTTTCTTGCCTGTTCTAGCTCCTCGACGCGGTATTCGCAACTCTGTCTGGACTATGTACGGCCAAGACGATGGCGGAATATGGTTGTTCAATGGCGGTTGCTGTCAAGCTTTTTTACTTGGTGAGATCCGAGGTGGTTCAACTAAAGCTTTGTTGATGGCGTCACGACCGAATACACGACCACAAACCGCTCAACCAAACTGAAGTTAATTACTGAACCCTGATGAGTCCGGGCCACACGACGAAACAAACGTGTGTGTGCCAGAATTTCATGCATGTGACTCGAGTAGCGTCGACTAACCACGCCATGAGAAACGTCTCGGCTCTACAGTAGAGAGGGGCGAAAGAGAGGCGATCCGTTTCTCCGGCGGCGGCTCTGCGCGATCTCCTTCTCCTCCGGCGGCCCGTAGGGCTCCGGAGGGCCGGGAGATCGCCGGAGTTGCCGTCCGGCCTTTTCTTTAGCTACTTGTATAGGTAGGCTAGGTTTTGCCCGGTTTGGGCTTGGTTTCCGGCGTTGTTCTTCGTGGATGGCGGCTGGATTTCTTTTCTCCCTCCGCGGATCCGGTGGTGGAGGCGTCGGCGACGACGGCGACAGATCCGGTGAGATGGTGTGGAGTTTTCTGTCTGCTCTTTTGCGAAAGGGCAGGTGGATGTTCGGGTACCCCTGGCTGGCGATGCCGGCGTAGGTGGTTCGTGGTTCCGGGGGGTTGTCGTCGAGTTTCGTCGTCGATCCGCCTGGTTTTGTGCTGCCTCTTGTTCGATGGTGCTTGATGTTGACGAGCTTTGCCTCTTTTCCCCCTTCCTGATGATGCGTTGGCCGGAGTGGTGCCTTCGTCGTGCTATCCGCCTCTGGGTGGATCTAATCGGCTGTTCCAACAAGGTTTGGGTGTCGCTGTCTTGGAGGAGGAGGAGGTTCTGCTGGATTCGTCGAGCGCCGTCGCTGGCGAGAGGAGATGCCGTCGGGAAGGATCGTGAAGAAGAAGAAGGACTTCTTTGTATTTTCTTTTTCTTTAGGGTCCTTTCTGTAATTCTGTTTCAGGGGTCTGCCTGTAAAAGGACTGGGTGTACTGTTTCACTTTTTAATATATTACCCTGCCCTTTCGCAAAAAAAAAAAAAAAAAAAAAGACTAACCACGCCATGAAGAATTTCACTAACCTTGTGAATCCATGGCAGCGTCGACGTCGACTTTGTGGGGCTCGCGCGGTCGCTTCTTGGGCCGTGGGCCTCGCGCGGTCGAATATGTGTGCCTTGTATTGTAAAGCTGGATGAAGTCGCCTCTAGGCCGGCCCACCAGCCACAATTCATTTTTCCTTTTTCCCAGCCACACTGACATGCGGGCCCATATTTATCCACGCTGGCACCGTTCGGCCCACCAGTCAGTTGATAACGGATATTTCCCTCCTTATCCCCATTTCGCCGCCACTGTCTGCTCTGTTCCCCCACCGCCGCGCCATGGCCGCCATGACGCCCGCCTCTTCCTCCTCGCTGCCGCCTCCCGTCCCCGCCAAGACGGCAAACCCTTCACCCCGCCTCGTCCCTCTCGCCCGCAAGGCCGCGTCCGCTGCGGCCCCGCGCCCGCTCCTCCTCTCCTTTCCGCCGCACGCGCCCGCGCGCCGCCGCACCGCCTGGCTCCGCGCCTCCGCCGCGCAGAAAAGCTCCAGCGAGTACCAGTTCGAGGATGAAGAGGAGGACGAGGAAGGGGATTACGAGTACGAAGATGACGACGAGGAGTGGGAGGAGGAGGAGGAGGATGACGATGTGGACGTGGAGGCGATGGAGGAGGAGGCGCGCGCCGCCGCAGACGAACTCGCCAAGAGCCTCGCCCGCGAGCTACACATAGGTGAGTGGCTCTACCTTGCAGCCTCCTTCCAGTTCCTTCCCGCTCAATGCGAAGTAATTTGAAAATCTTGAATTCGAGCTCCGTATTGGTGTGTGCTCCTCCGGGTCGGTCAGACGTACGAACTGGCCAAGTTATGTAATGTTCGTGCAGTGTCCTGTTTCGTTGAGCTAGATTCTTGTGCGGTGGAACTTACATTTATAAACTGGTAGGGATGATGCAGCCTGCTGGTAGCAATTGAACTGTTTGTCAGTATTTTCAGTTCAGTGCACACCGTGTTGAGAGTTCAGAGACTTCAGGCTGCAATTCCCCATGGAGTTGTCATTTTAAGCCACTGTTTTTGTCTTCATTATAAGTAATCCATGGTCCAATTGCATTTCAGATGACGACGTCAAGGAGAAAAGAAAAACCAGCAGGGATAAAATCTCAGCGTATAAACAAGTTTGTTCCCTACACATTCTAGTAAATATCAAACACCTCTTACAGGTGGAAAATAAGTTATCTTTAATGCTGCTTTATTCACGATCCAGATCCCAGACAATCTTCTTCCGAAGGTGGCAATTATAGGAAGGCCAAATGTTGGTAAATCTGCTCTCTTCAATCGTCTTGTTGGGGTACGTCATTTGAAACAACGCGTTGCACTCTATGCAATGTTAACCCACACAATATTTTCTGGTCTGAATGCCAGTATTGCTGCGGTATACTGAATTTTTCTGTACAGGGAAACAGGGCTATCGTTGTTGATGAACCTGGTGTGACCAGAGATCGCTTATATGGACGATCTTATTGGGGAGATCAGGAATTTATGGTTATTGACACTGGAGGGGTGATTACACTATCAAAGTCTCAAGCAGGTGTGATGGAAGAACTCGCTGTCACTACCACTGTTGGTATGGACGGGATACCCCTCGCCACCAGAGAAGCTGCTATTGCTAGGATGCCGTCAATGATTGAAAAACAAGCCGTTGCTGCTGTTGAGGAAGCAGCTGTCATACTATTCATCGTGGATGGTCAGGCAGGTTCAGGCAATTACTTTTTAAGTTTGATCAATTTGTTTTCAGGATTACTTTGTTTGTTGGGTCCTGTTACATATTGGTTCGATACTTAAAAACCCGTCCGAGCTTAAGGCGCAAGAGTTGCAGCAGTGTCTGATATGCTACTTTATTATACAGTTGGGATATTAGAGCGTCTAAAAATTAGAATCATATATGCCTGCAGCCTGTTTCATATGTTTCTTGTCTCTAGTTCTATAAATGCATTTTCTCGCTCTACCTCTGATTTTCTTACTGATGCATACTTTTCTCTGGAAGCCAATAACATGCTCTTTTTTTTCTTTGACGTCTTCCTTACATTCCACCTAAAAGTAGACTTTTGCACATTCATAAGTGCTAATAAGATCAAATGAGCCTCAACCTTTTGTTTCTGTGGTGTTTTTGTTGATTCTAGACCTATGTAAGTTCCTTGTGACTCTGAGTGCATATTGTACCCATAGTTCTAGGAGTTTTCTTCAGCTATTCTTTACAAAAATCCAACTGTTCTTGTCTAGTTTTTTAATTAAGGTTTATTAAACATCTTTCAGGCTGGTCTTGTGGCAGCTGACATAGAAATTTCTGATTGGTTACGCCGCAACTATGCTGATAAGTGTGTTATACTTGCTGTCAACAAGTGTGAATCTCCAAAGAAAGGGCAAATGCAAGCTTTGGACTTTTGGTCACTTGGGTAAGCATACAACTTTTTGTCCAATTTGTATAACATTATTTTCGTTTATATTACAAAAATCTCAAAATATTCCAATTTGCCCCCTTTTATGTTACAGTTGGGACAATAAGTCAATAGTTTTTTGCGCTGAACTAACCTTCTGTTGATTCCTGCTAGGTTTACTCCTCTGCCAATATCTGCTATTACTGGCACAGGAACTGGAGAGCTCCTTGATCTGGTGTGCACGGAGCTGAAAAAGTTTGAGGTACTGATTTTATACAAACGTTGTTTTAACTTTTAAGTCGATGCTCTGTCCTATTAATTATTACAAAAACTGTAATGAAATTTTTTTTAAAATAAGGGTTGTGCATTGTGAAAATAGCCACATGACTGTGTAGTTTCTTACTGAAAGACTAGGCTATGATTTATACAGAAGATTTTATGATGATAATGTCATTTGTAACTTTATCCTACAAACTAGAAGCATGAATTGGGTGCTAAAAGTAGAAAAGTTTTGAAGCGGGGAATCCCCCACTGTTGTATCCATGATATATTCTGACTCCAGAGTCTACAAACTTTGTTCATATGTTCTAGTGGTTCGGCCTGTATAATTAATTTTTCCTAGGCTGATGTTTCTTTCCTTTTGTTTGATATCTGAAGATGCTTTGTCCATTATGTCGCATAAAGTAACTCATCTATTTTATAGGGACTGGATGGAGTTGAAGAAGAGAAAAGTGATGTTCCTGCAATTTCCATTGTGGGCAGACCAAATGTTGGGAAAAGTAGTATTCTAAATGCTCTGGTTGGAGAAGATAGAACCATCGTGAGCCCAGTTAGTGGGACTACCCGGGACGCCATTGATACTGAGTTTACTACCACAGATGGGCAGGTCTGTCATAACACTCCTGACAATATTTAAATCTAGATTTTTTCCTTAAAAAATAATTTACTAAAACGATATCTAGAGTTGTTTCATCCTTGCGCTACACACAACCTAACTACATCCACCAAATTGTACTTCGTTCTCCTTATAACAGTCTTCGTTATACAACACTAATTTGCTCCTGTTGCAATGTATGCCGCAGAAGTACAAACTCATCGATACTGCTGGAATTCGTCGAAGAGCAGCAGTTGCTGCTGCTGGCAGCACAACTGAATCTCTGTCAGTAAAAAGGGCATTTCGAGCAATCCGTCGCTCTGATGTAGTTGCTCTAGTCATTGAAGCATTGGCCTGCATTACTGAGCAGGTACGTTCAACCAGGAACACATGCACATTCAGAGGAGGGGGGGGGGGGGGGGGGGGGGGGGGGGGGGGGGGGGGGGGGATCATCATAGAGCTGCTATTTTACCATCTTCTCTAGTTTGATTTTGAATTTTTTTTTCCTTGTATGTCGATTCTGACACAGTGAATATTTGTGTATTTGTGGTATGTAGGACTACAAAATAGCAGAAAGGATTGAGAAAGAAGGAAAGGCTTGTGTTATTGTTGTGAATAAATGGGATACGATCCCAAACAAGAACCATGAGAGTACAAAATTTTATGAGCAAGATGTAAGAGAGAAGCTTCGGATACTTGATTGGGCACCTATTGTCTATTGTTCTGCGACAAATGGCACAAGTGTTGAAAAGTAAATCACTTAACTTGTTTTGTGGACTACAAAATGAACCTTTATACTCTGCTTTTTCATAAACTTTTTTTTTCTTTTCCTTTGGTGAATATTTAGTTACTGGTTGTGAATTGTAAAACTGCAGGTTTTAGTATGTTCTTCTTTCTCTATGCATTTGTTGCAGTAGACATTTGTTGGCAATTCTTTACATCTGAAGTTCAAATTACAACATTGTTTGTGTGGATATATGTACTGTGTTTCTTGTCCCTTGGTAGTTGGTATGGCTTTTAGATGATAAATTCGAATTAGAGCTTCAACATGCAACAGCTAATGGTTGATTACAGTCCTAGTTCCGCTAGGCGCCGATTCCACGGCGATTAGGCGCGATTAGGCGCGAATCGAAGCCTGCCGCGTCGATTTGGGCGTAGGCGAGCACCTAGGCGGCGGCGGCGGCGGATCTGAGCTCCGGAGGGAGGGGGGGAGGGGGAGGCGGCGTCGGCGGCGGCGGATCTGAGCTCCGGAGGGAGGGGGGGGAGGGGGAGGCGGCGGCGTCGGCGGCGGATCTGAGCTCCGGAGGGAGGGGGAGGGGGAGGCGGCGGCGGCGGAAGGAGGGAGGGAGGGAGAGGGGAAGGGCGCGGCGGCGGTAGGAGGGAGGGGAGCGAGCGGCGCTGCGCGCGCGAGATAGAGGGAGAGAGAGAGAGAGAGAGAGAGAGAGAGAGAGAGAGAAGAGAGAGAGGGAGTAGGGGAAAGGGCATGGGCTGGTGGGCTGGGCCTCCTCATGGCTCCTGGTGGGCTGGCTGGTGGGCTGGCTGGTGGGCTGGGCCTGTCTCCCTCTTTTCTTCTCTATTTCCTCCCTTTTCTTTATTCTTTTCCTTTTCATCTCTATATTGGTAAAACGCCTAGAAAAACGCCTAGGACCGCCTAGGCGCGATTACTCCCGCCTAGGCGCTAGGCAGTGGGTCACCGCCTAGAATCCGCCTAGCGCCTAGCGAAACTAGGATTACAGTTTGTGGTTAACCTGTAGACAACTAACCTCCTTTGCAAAGTTCTGTGCTTTATCTTTTGCAAAAATGAGCCATTCTATGGCTTTTTACTTACCTGTAGTTCTAAACTCCTAGGGTCTCATGGATCCAAAATTAAGTGATGTAGTGAGTTACAATGGAAAGAGAATATTGAGCTGCTTGTGTTAATGAGCCCCCTATCTCTATTTACTAAATGCCGTTTTCAACTTCTAACTGTTGTTGTGTGTTTCTTGCTTTCTTAGCAAACTTGTGACACTTCTTGTGAATTGTTAATCTGTCTCGTTTTGGGATTCTGAGTGGTGATCCAAACATCTCCTTTTCAAACCCATGCAGAATATGGTTAACTTTATAGTTTAGGTATTGCTGTGTTGACATCCTGTGATATGTTGTTATCGAATTGCTATCAGGATAATATCTGCTGCTGCTTTGGTAGAGAAGGAAAGGTCTAGAAGACTTGGCACCTCTATTCTTAATCAAGTAGTTAGAGAAGCTATAGCATTTAAACCACCACCACGAACAAGAGGTGGCAAAAGAGGTCGTGTATATTACACAACACAGGTAACTCTTTTTCAGTTTTCCCTTATTTGGCCTATACAAGAAGTAGAAAGATAAGTCGTTTTAGTTACAGTTATTTGGATGGAACTTCATGGATTTCTTAACATCTGATGGCGAAATGTAGTTTCTCTTAAAGTAACTCCAATTCAATAATGATGTAGCTCATCGTCCTATATATCTTTTTTGTAGTAAACGTCCTATATATCTAGTTAGCTCATCATCCTATATATCTGGTTGATACTAGACAGGAATAACAGTTTCATCCAACAATCTAGAAAATGACTAGAGAAGTTTCTAAAGAAGGGCCATTCAAGTTGTTTACGGCTTTCAGATTTGGTAGTTTATATTTTGAAACAGAGCTTATCAACTCTCTGTTGCATGATTTTCTCATCTAAAGGAGACTTACGGTTCAATTATAGGCTGCTGTTGGTCCACCAACATTTGTGTTCTTTGTAAATGATGCAAAGCTCTTCCCTGAGACCTACCGCCGCTACATGGAGAAGAAACTGAGAACAGATGCTGGATATCCGGGTACCCCTATTCGATTGTTGTGGCGTAGCAGGAGACGGCCAGATAAAAGAGGTGAGAAAAAAAAATGATGAATATAGTATCAACAATTCATTTGAATATACATTTTCAGTAATGAAAAATACACATACGAAAGGAAATCTCAAATTATATGATCTTTTTGGAAAAGGAATTAAACAACATGCTGCTATATTTGATCTGATTAGTTTTAAATTTAGTATAGCTCTTTAAGTATGCTAATTAAGTAGGATTTAAGATTTAAATTGCTTGAAAACAAATACCTACAAAGTTTATTGAATTGTGTCCCAACTCCATGAATATTACGAATCCGATGTTTCTTTTCGAATAACAGATAACGAAAGCACGAATTGAAGCCTTATGTTTCTGTCATTTTGCTTTTGGTAGGTAAATCTGCAGATAGTAACTTTCAGCCAGGAAACCCTAGCAGAATGGTGGTAGCTGCCTAAGTCACAAGTTCAGGTACCTTTCTTTGTTTTGTTTTTGCTTCTTGAAAGAATCATTTTTGTTGAGATAACAAGAGTAAGAGAATATTATGTTACGAACTATGAATCCTAATGTTTATTTTACATGGCAGGGCATGGAGTACTTGTCTCAAATCAGTTCCACCCAGGATGTAAGTGAAACATGCCTAAAAGATCGAGCTGGCTTTGTCAATAATAATGAAGAAGAAATCCATGCTCGATTTCTTTGGTCTCATGGTAAAGCCGTGGGGCTATTTCTTCAACTCAGATAGTCAGATCAACTGTTGTTTTCTCTCAACGGCATGGATCGAGTCCATAATGTAGATTTAACGGAGCTTCCAAGGCATAGATATGGTGCAATGGAGTAGCAGGTCCTAAACAGAGAACTAGAGTGACAATGCATAGGCAGAGTAACTTTTGAACTGCGAGGGCAGTACAGTACGAACCCATTGTCTTTACAGGTTTTTCATTCATTTTCTATAGTATGGTAGTATTTGCTCAGTACGTACGCGCCAACGCATTGTCCTCGTGTTGTTAGGATCTGAGAGCTCTGTTTCGATCCGGCCGAACATATTTTGCCCTGCATTGCAGGAAACGTACTTGCCATGGAATTGGAAACACCTTCCGAACATAGTGTTGTTATGTAGGACACCTTCCTTGCTCTGTTTCGTGAAGGAGAGGTTAATTAGGGCTCCATCAATCGGCGATCGAGAGAGACCTCGCGCGGAGCTGCCGACAACAATGGACGGACCAGGACCAGCGGAGGAAGACAAGTCCATGGCGAAGCCGGCGGAGGTCGTGAAGAAGACGACGAAGGTGGTTAGGGTGAAGCAGGCGTACATCGACTCGCTCCTGAAGAGCTACCCCAAGGAGCCCTTGGTCCCCATGTCCGAAGAGCTGATCCAGAATTTCCTGCCCGAGAGACGTGATCCCTTACGCGCCGTCATGGCTCGAGCCGTGGCCCGCGTGAAGGCAAGCCGCGCCAAGGAGGCAAGGACGAGGCCATCCTCGAGCAGTACCGCGCCAAGGGGTACGCCGAGGAGGAGATCGAGGTCACGGACGACGACGTCGGCGACGAGGAGGGGCAGCACGATGGCCGACCTCGATGCATGCAGCGTTGAAAGTAAACTGTAGAGGAATTTGCTCGTGTACGTGTTGTAAGTGAAGTGGTAGTACTATGTTTGCTGAGCTTCACAACTGGTTTTTGATCGAAAGCTATATGTTGGATTCAATGTCGATTCGCACGGCAGTAAGGCATGCAGTGAGCGGTAGTTCTAATTTGCAGCTTTATTTACTTATTTATGAACCGTGTGCTCTATCTACCGTAAGCAGTTGTACAACTCGTGTTTCAACTTTCAAGTGTCATTCAATCCTCTCATGCGTTTTCTTTTCTTTTTTCTTTTTTTTTTAAGCAACTCTCATGCGTTTGTTGGCGCTAGCTATGCTGCGATTAGAAATCGCCGGGCCGAACACTAATCCTTGTTTAGAAGGGAATGGCGGAACAATTATCTTAAGCATCAAAAGAATGACACTGAAGCTAACCTGTAGCAAGAGTACTACACACGTCATTTCTTCCTGCATGTGCTTTATACTCCTTCCCATGTGTCATGTACAATATTAACAGGCAGGTAAGCGTAATTTAAAAGATATTGTTTCCTGTTTTGTTGACTCCTGTTAGGCATATTATCACTAATAATCAGGGGTCATGTGTCATTTTGCTCCATTCCTGATCTACCTGGAATTTCTTAGGATGTCATTTGCTATGAGATGGAGGGAGTATGTATCAAACAATTCGTGGTGATTGGCTTCAATTCCTGTCTTGCATGCCTCGTATCAGCTCTGCCAATTTTCTTTTCTTCGTTTGATTGACCTGGAAAATAATGATCTATATATAAACACACCATAGATATAGGTGTGCCGCTAACTCACGTTCAACCAAAACTTCTCTTTTGTGTTTTTTCCAAATATGGTTTGTTTTGAGGGGGTCTCCCGAAACATAGATGGGGTTCCGAATACATCACGTAACGTTTTTTGCACGCAGCACGCTGTTGACGGTAAAATGTGTGTTCTACCGCTCGCACACGCGGCCTGAGAGATTTGCTTAACTCTGTTCAGCGCCAAAACTTGGAACGCGGTGAATTCCGGAGCGTGCCAGTCGATTTTCCCTGCAAACCGACAAAGACAAGAAAAGCGTGTAAAATTCCCGGACTATCGGCCCCGGACAGGCCGATGCGTAACCGCAGCCGATGGTTAGTGAACAAAAGAGAAATAAGATAAAACACTCGGCTGTCGGCTAGAAACGAATCGACATGTCGCAACAGTAAGTACTCGCACGATACATAAAGCAAGGCATGCATCAGAATCGGCAATCGGCAAAGCATGCGATCGGCAAAATCTATCGGCAAGTAGCACAGTAAGGTAGATCGACAATCGACAAAGGGAGGCTCAGACTATACTTGAACAGGAGCAATAAAATATTTAAAGGCACGCAAGCATAAGTCTGAACGTGGTAAACAATCGGCTAAACACCCCGAAAGAACGGTTAAACCAGTAACCACTAATTATACCCGTAATCCGACAATCGCTTCACCGAGGACACGTCAACTAAGTGAAGTAGAACAGGACACGTCAAACTGCTCTACACGATCGGCAGATACAAGTATAATCGGCAACTACCGGTCCCAGGTACTCAGCAAACTAGATCTAACCCTTGGCAACTGTTTCGCCGAGGACACGTCAACTAAGCGAAGCAGACAGGACAAGTCAAACTGCCTACCCAATCACCAAGAGCAGATCTAATCGACAAAGCACCTTAACCGTGACTCGAGTAACCAGATCAAACAGGAATCGACATCAGCAATCGGCAACAAGGTCGCGGCGAGGACAAGTCAACTAGCCGTGACAAAGAATTGGACCAGGTCTTAAACAATTCCATGCAGTCGACGCACGATGTAAACCCTAGATTGATCTAGATTACCGGATAACTAGCAGCCACATCAATCTAATCATGGACAAGTCGACATAACCAGATCGATGCGCTTACCTGACGAGATCCAGTCGAGCCGGAGCCCCGATGGACGCCGGTGACGAAAAAAACCCGTCGAGAAATTGTGGCGATGCGCCGAAGAGTTGATTGTATTGATTGTTTTTGATTACAAGCACCTGGGTCTATATTTATACACCCGAGGTAAGAGTCCGATTTGGACTTAAACACGACCCCTACCTGACCACAACTCGGTCAATCCTTCCTAAATCTAGGAAATAATTAAAAAAGGACACCAAACCAACCGGGCGCGTGCGGCTTCGGGATTTCTTTGGCCTCATGATATCCTGCGGGCCACCACTTTGGCATACAATCTTTTTTCACCCGGAGCGCATTCCATTTTCTCCACTGACAGCGGGCCCTAGTCCAAATTTTGGTGTCAACACATGCCCCCCAAGCCGGGGTATGGAATTTCCATGCGCCGGGTTGTTCCACCATCTATCATGTCTGCAAGCTTCTAAATGACCCTTCACGTGAAAACTGTACATTTGACTTGATGAACTGTACCTTCGTCTTCACATGGCGTGCACCTCTTCGGCAGACAATTCGTACCAATCGCTTTAATTTGCAATAGGTCTTGCACTATTCCACGATCTTATCTTCTTCCGCATCTTGGCCTATAAAAGGACCGGCTTCCTTCACCGAAATCATCAACACAATGGCCAGCAATAAAAATCCCTTTTACAAAGCCTGACCAATGCATTCTGATCAGCAAGAAAGCAACCATGAGCTCTTCTCACAGATCTACGCTCTGACCTCTTGCCCTCCTTCTACTTCTCTCCTATCTCTTTCATCCCGACGCTATCCCTCTTGAGCTAATCCCTGAAGATGGCGGCTCCTCTTCAAACTGCGAGGAAGAACTCATGCTCTTCGTCAGACAAGGTTCCTTCTCAGGGATAACATCTTCTTCGACATGATGCGGTCCATGCATTTGCTCCTCTCCTCGTATGCTGGAGCAACGACCCATCCTATCCTGTGTCAGCACTTGGTTGACACTTGACAGCAGCCGCAGTGTGTATTCTTAGTGCAAGAACTTTGTACTCCCATGTATGATGTAACCCCTTGTAAACTATAAGAACTTCATTGTCTTCTTTTGTTCTTTCCGCATATTTTCCCTAAGGGCGATACCAGTCGACATCGGCCATCTCGAAGACGACGCTCTTAACGTCGGCTCAACTGGAAATTTAACCGAACACTTTTAAGAACCAACCCAGATGCTGGGGTAATACTTCTTCAAATATTTTCCATTAAGCGCTCGGCCAAATTCTTCTCCATCCAGTTCTTTCAAAAAATAAGCATTACCGGGCACGCATCGGCTAATTATATAAGGACCTTCCCAATTAGGTGACCACTTGCCGAAACGATTATCTCGCACGCCAATCGGCAACTTGACTTTCCAAACGAGATCTCCTTCATCAAATTGCTTAGTCACCACCTTTTTATTATAATGCCGAGCCACCCGTGCCTTATTATCTTGAATTTTCTTCAACGCAATTAACCGCTGCTGATTAACATCTTCTAATTCATCCATCATGAGATCATGGTACTGTTCCGCCGTCAGTTGATTTTGGAGATCGACTCTTCTTGATCCGGCAGTAACTTCCCATGGCAAAACAGCTTCATGCCCATACACCAACTGATATGGTGTTACTTGTACTGACCCATGACGAGACATCCGATATGCCCATAATGAATCGGCTAACGAAATATGCCATCTCCTCGGCTGATCACTAATCTTGCGCTTAATCAACTTGATCAAGGATTTGTTCGAAGCTTCAGCTTGACCATTTGCTTGGGCATAATACGGCGATGAATTCAATAATTTAATACCCATATCATCAGCAAAATCTCTGAACTCTTCAGAAATAAAAATAGAACCTTGATCTCTAGTGATAGTCTGAGGGATACCAAACCTGAAGATTATGTGCTCTTTAACAAAAGCAATCACATCCCTTGATGCCACACTTCTGTAAGGCACTGCTTCAACCCACTTGGTGAAATAATCCGTAGCTGCCAATATATACTTATGCCCCTTGCTGGAAGCAGGATTAATCTCACCAATCATGTCGATTCCCCATCCTCTGAATGGCCACGGTTTGACAATAGGGTTCATCGCTGATGCTGGAGCTCTTTGAATCGATCCGTACTTCTGACAATCCTGACAGCCCTTATAATATTCAAAACAATCTTCGAGCATGGTAGGCCAGAAATATCCACCTCTCCTGATCAACCATTTCATCTTGAATGCCGATTGATGAGTCCCACAAATCCCATCATGAACCTCCATCAGCATCTTCTTGGCTTCATCGGCATTCAGACATTTCAATAGAATCCCTTCTAATGTTCTATAATAAAGCTGATCATCAACTAGCACATATTTTATTGCCTTGTACCGCAGCTCTCTGGACGTTTTCTGGGTCGGATCCTTCAAGTAATTTACTATCTCAACCCTCCAGTCTTGCAAATCGACATCGGCTTCATTATCAACAGAACCTACAATAAGCCGATACCCAGATGCATGTTGAGCCAAATCATTAGCTTCAGAATTCATTTGTCGAGGAATATGGCTGAATGTGATATGCTTAAAGTTCTTCATTAGATCTTGACACTTCTGATAATAACTCCGAAGCACTTCATCTTTGCATTCATATTCACCATTCAATTGCCCCACAATCAGCAAAGAATCCCCAACAACTTCAACGAAATCGGCATTGGCGTCCTTCAACAGTTGTAGTCCTTTCAACACAGCCTCATATTCAACTTGATTGTTAGTATGAGCTTCTACTGTGAATGAGAATTCAAACCTGGATCCTTTTGGTGTGACAATGACAATGCCGATACCAGATCCGTTTTTGCAAATCGATCCATCAAACAATAAGCGCCATGGGACTGGCTCCACCACACTTTCATCATGCCCCCTATGCTGAACTATCAAATCAGCAAATACCTGGGCCTTCACAGCTTTAGGAGATTCATATTTAAGATCAAATTCTGCAATTGCTAGCATCCACTTCCCAAGTTGCCTTTCAATATTGGAGCGGACAAGATGTATTTGACGACATCGGATCGGCAAATAATAGTGCATTCTTCGGATAACAAATAATGTCTTAACTTAGTGCAAGAGAAATAAAGGCATAAGCATAACCTTTCAATCTCAGAATATCTTGTCTCTGCATCCAGCAATCTCCGACTGAGATAAAAGATAATCCTTTCATCGCCATCTTGTACTTGCGTCAATGCCGAACCAATACACTTGTCATCGGCAGACAAATATAACTTGAAAGGAATACCTGGCTTAGGTGGCATCAACACAGGTGGTGAAATTAAATATTTCTTGACATCATCAAGCGCCTTCTGATGCTGGGCTTCCCATCGGAACTCTTGATCAGCTTTTAACTTCAACAGAGGAGTAAAAGCATCAATTTTCACAGAAAGATTAGAAATAAATCTTCTCACAAAATTGATCTTGCCCATTAGAGACTGCAATTCCTTTTTACTGGTAGGAGGTTGAATTTTCTTGATCGACTCTATGCTCTTGGGACCAATTTCAATTCCTCTTTCATGAACGATAAAGCCCAGAAATTGTCCTGCTGAAACACCAAAAGCACATTTATGCGGATTCATCTTCAAGCCATACTTTCTGGTTCTCTCCAGCACCTGCCGCAAATCAGCAATATGATCTTCAACTGTTTTGGACTTCACCATCACATCATCAATATAAATTTCCACTAATCGACCAATCAGATCATGATAGATGAAATTCATTGCTCTTTGATATGTGGCGCCAGCATTTTTCAGCCCAAAAGTCATCACAACCCATTCAAACAATCCCAAAGCTCCCGGACACCTGAATGCAGTCTTTATAATATCTTCTTCAGCCATAAAAATCTGATTATATCCTGCATTCCCATCCATGAAGCTCAAAATCTTGTGTCCAGCAGCAGCATCAATCAGTACATCTGCTATCGGCATCGGGTACTCATCTTTGGGTGTAGCCTTGTTCAAATCTCTGAAATCAATGCACACCCGCATCTTCCCATTTTTCTTGATCACTGGGACGATACTGGACACCCATTCTGCATATCGACAGGGCCGGATGAACTTGGCATCATATAACTTTGTAATTTCTTCCTTGACAGCATCATAAATCTTTGGATCAATCTTCCGATTATGTTGTTTAAACGGCCGATACCCAGGCTTAATAGGCAATCGGTGTTCAACAATATCTCGACTGAGACCAGGCATCTCGGAATAATCCCAAGCAAAACAATCTTTATATTCCTTCAATAATGCTATCAATTTTTCTCTGAAGTCTTTACAGATCTTCTTACTAATAAATGTCGGCCGAGGCTTGTCACCATTTCCAATATCAACTTCTTCTAATTCATCGGCCGATACGAAACCATGACCAAGCTTTCCCTCCTCCCTTTCATCGATCAGCTGATTGTCGATTGCTTCTTTCTTCTCTGCTTCCGTCGGCCGATCGACGTCCAGGTTCGGTAATTGCTATAACAACCGTGGAGTTGCCGATCCTTCAGTGATGCAAACACCTTCATCGGTAACATCCAACGCTTCGCCTTCCCAGTAAGTTCCTGATATGCAAGGCAAGCTTTCAACCATCGTCGGCAAGAAGTCTGTAGTAGCCACACTTACCGATCTATCAGCTTGAATAGTCTCCACCTCGTCGCCGATCCACTGGATAAGGAGCTGATGCATCGTGGAAGGGATACAGCAATTAGCATGAATCCAATCCCTACCCAGCAGTACGGCGTACGAACCTTTGCCTTCAATTACAAAGAACGTCGTTGGCAAGGTCTTGCTTCCGATAGTGACTTCGACATTGGTAACTCCTTTGACTTCAGAGCTCCTGCCCCCATAATCCCTTAACGTCATGTTGGTCTTAGTCAGCTCTTCAGGCAGTCTGCCGATCTTCCTGTACGTTGCCATCGGCAAAACATTGACAGCAGCACCACCATCGACCATCATCTTGCTCATCGGCTTGCCATTGACGAAACCATTAAGGTACAGAGCCCTCAGATGGAGATGATCAACACCAGACGGCTTCTCAAACACTGCCTGCTGTGGACCCAATAACAACTCGGCAGAAGCTTCTTCTTCCGATTCATTAATGTCCAAAGAACTAAATTCTCGCGGCAGCATAAATACCATATTGACAGGAGCTTCAACTTCATGTACCTGAGATTTGACTTTTGGTCTCCATACCTTTTTTGACTTGGGCCCCTTGTCATGATCATCCTCCTGGTTCACTTCCTTGTTCAGCTCCCGGCAACGTGCCCTCTGTACTCTTCTCTTCTGAGTCTTGGTAAAAATACCACTCGGACACCATTGGCCTTCTTCTGTGAATTCGCCCTGATCATCTTCATCATCTTCAACTTGATTGACAGGACCAAGTCTTTCATGCACAGAAACCCTTGATGATGGTCTCCTCATAGGACCTCGGCTTGAAGAACCAACTTCCCTGTACAAATCTCCGGATCTTCTGCTACAACCTGGACAGCCTTCAATTGGTGGCAGCTTCATACCCTGCTCCCAACAGTACTGGAAGAACGGACAGTTCCAGTGTGGATCGAAGTCATCATCACTCGTCCTCCTGTCTTCCCTCTCCTTTTCCTTGAGTACTTGCCGATCAAAGCAGCAGATCCACCGATCATGTTGACTGGAAAAGGATGTCCATCAATCTTCATCGGCTTCTGACCAGAGAATTTAATACGATCACTCTCAATTGCCGATTGGATCTGTTGCCTGAACGCTTTGCACTCATTGGTGTGATGAGAGGGAGTATTATGCCACTTGCACCACTTGATCTTCTTCAACTCCTCAGCCGGAGGCAACGTGTGATTAGGTGGGAGTTGAATAAGTTTCTCTTGTAGTAGCAGATCAAATATCTTGTCGGCTTTGTTGATGTCAAAGTCATACTTCTTTTCTTCTGCCTTCTGCTTGACCCATGGACAGAGAACAGTCTTCTTATTCCTGGTCCACTCAGCAAGAGCAACTTCACCTTCGTCATCAGAATCAGAAGAATAATCGGCATAAGCCGCCTGGAACTGTCTGCCACGTGTATTCTGAACACGCCCTTCATGAATCGACGCCTTCTGAAAGAGTTGTGCCAAGCCATCGACTTCTTGAGGTGCAAACTTGTCTCTAATCTGGGGCAGCAAACCTTGATAAGCAATTTCAGCCATTTGCCGATCCGTCAGATTCAGGTTATAGCACCTGCCACGGATGACTCTGAACCTTTGGACAAAATCGGCAACTGACTCTCCAGCCTTCTGACGAACAGCTGTCAAATCTGATATGCTCAGCTCTGCCATGCCAGTGAAGAAATAAGAGTGGAATTTCTTTTCCAAATCGGCCCAATTCCGCACGGATCCCGCAGGGAGGGAGGTGAACCATGAGAATGCCGATCCAGATAATGACAGAGGAAACAGACGGACCTTCAATGCATCTTGCGCTGATGCCTCTCCCAACTGTGCCAAATATCTGCTAATGTGTTCCACTGTGGACACATTGTCTTGTCCAGAAAACTTGCAGAATTCTGGCAGCTTGTAACGATGTGGCAGAGCAACTTGTTCCATCCACTCTGGATATGGACGTCGATACAGAAAGCTCTGCTCCTTGGGCTTGAGGTCGAATTGCTCCTTCATGACTTCAGCCAACCTGGCAACTATATCTTCTGATGAGTTTTGCACTTGCCCCCCAGCCACTTGAGCTGGCTGGGGTAATTGTGACTGAGCCTGAGCAGGTTGTTCCCTGGTGTAGTGCTCACTGTAATCTGCAACTCTATGATAGCCTGGCGGTATCTCCTGGTTGAACAGTGCAGGATTGACATTGGGGGCCAAATGATACCTCGTCTGAGGCGTCTGACTAACCCTTGGCTCAGGAGCTGTAACACCTGCTTCTTTCTGCGTGGACAACGGCGCATCAATAAGACTTGGCGCCGATACCCGAGCAGCCCCTGCAGCCAGAGCTTGAGAACTTGTGGACCACAACTCTGGCGGCATGCCATATGGTTGCCTTTGCTGACCAGCAGCGCTTGTTTCTTCTTGAGCTGTGGGTTGACCACCATGAGGTGCAGGACGTGCTGGAGTAGTAGGTGGTAAAGTAAATGATGGCCCCATAAATCCAGAATCAAACTGCAATGTCCCATCAGCAAATGCCTTGAGCATGTTGTACAGAGTATTAACAAGCACCCCTGACTGGTTAATGAAGGCCTTGTGAACCGCAGTATTCACAACTTCATCCAACAGAGCTTGATCTGGCATCTTCGCAGCTTTGATTGCAGCCAATTCTTCTGCTCTCATCACCACTGGCGAAGCCAATACTGATGTAATCTTGCCGCGTGTCATCTTGATGGTCTCAAAGTACTTCACTTGGCAATCGTACAGATAACTCTGATATGCCTTTTTCTGATCCAAAGACATCTTCTCCCAAGCATTGAGCTCATTGTTGCCAGTGACTTCAGAAGAATCTTTATCATCTCGAACAAATGGAGCAGGAATCATGATCTTGTGGCCCTTTGCGTCGACGAGCAAAGTACCATCATCAGCAACAGCTTGAACGAACGCCATCTGCTTCTAAGAACTTCGATCTGTCCCACCGGGCGTGCCAGAAAGTGTGTTGACGGTAAAATGTGTGTTCTACCGCTCGCACACGCGGCCTGAGAGATTTGCTTAACTCTGTTCAGCGCCAAAACTTGGAACGCGGTGAATTCCGGAGCGTGCCAGTCGATTTTCCCTGCAAACCGACAAAGACAAGAAAAGCGTGTAAAATTCCCGGACTATCGGCCCCGGACAGGCCGATGCGTAACCGCAGCCGATGGTTAGTGAACAAAAGAGAAATAAGATAAAACACTCGGCTGTCGGCTAGAAACGAATCGACATGTCGCAACAGTAAGTACTCGCACGATACATAAAGCAAGGCATGCATCAGAATCGGCAATCGGCAAAGCATGCGATCGGCAAAATCTATCGGCAAGTAGCACAGTAAGGTAGATCGACAATCGACAAAGGGAGGCTCAGACTATACTTGAACAGGAGCAATAAAATATTTAAAGGCACGCAAGCATAAGTCTGAACGTGGTAAACAATCGGCTAAACACCCCGAAAGAACGGTTAAACCAGTAACCACTAATTATACCGTAATCGACAATCGCTTCACCGAGGACACGTCAACTAAGTGAAGTAGAACAGGACACGTCAAACTGCTCTACACGATCGGCAGATACAAGTATAATCGGCAACTACCGGTCCCAGGTACTCAGCAAACTAGATCTAACCCTTGGCAACTGTTTCGCCGAGGACACGTCAACTAAGCGAAGCAGACAGGACAAGTCAAACTGCCTACCCAATCACCAAGAGCAGATCTAATCGACAAAGCACCTTAACCGTGACTCGAGTAACCAGATCAAACAGGAATCGACATCAGCAATCGGCAACAAGGTCGCGGCGAGGACAAGTCAACTAGCCGTGACAAAGAATTGGACCAGGTCTTAAACAATTCCATGCAGTCGACGCACGATGTAAACCCTAGATTGATCTAGATTACCGGATAACTAGCAGCCACATCAATCTAATCATGGACAAGTCGACATAACCAGATCGATGCGCTTACCTGACGAGATCCAGTCGAGCCGGAGCCCCGATGGACGCCGGTGACGAAAAAACCCGTCGAGAAATTGTGGCGATGCGCCGAAGAGTTGATTGTATTGATTGTTTTTGATTACAAGCACCTGGGTCTATATTTATACACCCGAGGTAAGAGTCCGATTTGGACTTAAACACGACCCCTACCTGACCACAACTCGGTCAATCCTTCCTAAATCTAGGAAATAATTAAAAAAGGACACCAAACCAACCGGGCGCGTGCGGCTTCGGGATTTCTTTGGCCTCATGATATCCTGCGGGCCACCACTTTGGCATACAATCTTTTTTCACCCGGAGCGCATTCCATTTTCTCCACTGACAGCGGGCCCTAGTCCAAATTTTGGTGTCAACACACGCATCTGCCCAGCTTTATATTTTCGAGAAGAGGCGGCGGCATACGATGGGCTCCTCCTTTTTGTTTGCGAGGGACGAGATAAGATTAGGGCGCGATCGACCGATCTCGCCGCAACGACGACAATGGCGGACGACGGGATCTTTAGGCTCGCTGCAGATGCAGGAACAGCGGAGGAGGACAAGTCCATGGCGTCCATGACGAAGCCGGCGGATGATGCGGGGACGAAGAAGAAGAAGACGAAGCTGGTGAGGGTGGAGCAGGGGTACATCGACGGGATCCTGAAGCGCCACCCCCCGTGAAGCCCTTCGTCGGCATGCCGGAAGAGGTCATCCAGAAGTTGCGGCCTGAGGATCGCGACCACTTCCGCACCTTGTGGGCTGGAGCCGTGGCCTGCATGAAGGCATTCCGTGACGAGGAGGAGGCGATCCTGGAGCAGTACCACGCCAAAGGGTACGCCGAGATGGAGGTCGGGGTCAGGGACGACGATGGCGATGATGATGAGGAGGTGCATGATGCCCGACCTCGATGCAGCATTGAAAGTAAACTGTAGAGGAATTTGCTCGTGTACTACGTGGTGAAAGTGAATTAGCAGTAATATATTTACTGGCCTTCACGATCAACTGTTTTTGGATCAATCGAAAGTTATGCTAGTGTCTCTCTGTTGGTCGTGTGCTAGGCTTATCTGTCCACCATATATGTAAGCAGTGTGGTACGAACTGTCTATAATCCTTTGTGGGATCGATCGGGATCATGCCTGATGTTATTATCATATATACCTTGCTAGTACTGGTTAAGTACTCTCGTGTTTCAAATGTCGTTCGTTCGTCCGCTCATATTTCTGTTGGCGCTAGCTATGCTGCGGTCAGCAAATTGCCGGATTGGGATGCATGATTACAAAGCCGTCACATGACAAAACCGCGTTTTTTAGGGTCGATATTATAAACAAATCTGGCAAAGAGGGGATGGCAGCATAACCCAACTTGCCCCCTTTGCCAGTCTAACCAAGAAGATTAGCATCATTTGCTAACATCCTGTCCCTTCGCTCAACAGGTTGTTCATATGTATGGACTTTTTTTTTTTTTGAGGGAAGTTCATATGTATGGACTTGGTGTGGCTATTGCACAACACAGGAACAATCAGTCAACCACAACGGCGCCAAGCATCAGGAGTGCTCATCTACACTTGGTGGAATATCTGGAAGGAACAAAATAGGCGAATCTTTGAGAGCAAGGAAAAGAACTGCTACCAAGTGGCCATCATGGCAAAGGAGGAGATTGATCTCTACAATCTGGTGCACAGGAGGCAAGACTACCAGGAGGGGAACCTGTCGCCCAGGATAGTCGAAGTACAATGACGCCAAGCTATCGCTTTTTAATGTTGTCTTTCTGTTGGCTGGTAGGCCAGAGATTTGGCCGAAGCCACAAAGCCACAATCTTTCTTTTCTCTCTTAAACTTCTTCTTGAGCCAGCCTTGGCTGCCTGGACTGTATGAACATGAACTGCTTGTTTCTTCTTCTAACTTAATGCAAAGGCAGAGCACCTGTCATTATTCCGTCAAAAAAAAAATATTATAAACAAATCGTAATCGGGGGCATGTTTGATGCATCGGCATTTTTGTGGGCAACTAATTAAGCCTCACGACATGGGCATAGTGACATATTACTACAAAAGTACAAATCTAAAATAGAAGAGATGCGAACCTACAGTAACGGTTTTTTTTTTTTCTGATGGGCCTGGCGGCATAATCTTCCGATCGGCAAAGACATCCGATCCGATCGGGACTCTCTCTCCCGTGTTTTTGTTTCGTGAGGGAGAGTTTATAGGCTCAACCGATCGGCGATCAGAGAGACCTCGCGCGGCGCCGACAACGACAGCAATGGACGGAGCAGGAGCTGCAGAGGAGGGCAAACCCATGGCGGAGAGTGCCGTGAAGAAGAAGACGAAGGTGGTGAGGGTGAAGCAGGAGTACATCGACGCGCTCCAGAAGCGCTACCGAAGAAGCCCTTGCCCCCCATGCCGGATGAGATCATCCAGAAGATGCCACCCAACGGACGCGACCAGCTGCGCGCCGTCATGGCTGGAGTCGTGGCCTGCTTGAAGTCGTGCCGCGACAAGGAGAAGGCCATCCTGGAGCAGTACCGCGCCAAGGGGTACCCCGAGGAGGAGATCGAGGTCAGGGACGACGATGAGGAGGAGGACGTAGTAGCGGCCGTACGTCTGGCCGAGGGGAATCTCAGCAAGCTGTGATGGATTATATAATATTGGTGGTGTGATCGAATTACTAGTCCCACTGGGCGTGCCAATCTGTGTTGACGTAAAAATCGGTCGATCGCTAATGTTTCTTACGCCGAACACGAGGCCTGAGAGATCTGCTTAACTCCAGTGCAGGACCATGCCCTTGGTGGTTTGAGGCGTGCCAGTCGGTTTGATCCCGCAACTGACAAGATATACAATAGCGTTGCATCGGCCACAGTTAATAGAATCACAATGCTGGGCCGATACAACACTTGGACATGAAAAATAAGATAAACAACCAGCTAAACACTCTGGTAGAACTGCTAAATTGATAGAAGCTAATTACATCTATACATTGCCAACTGCTTCGCCGAGGACAAGTCAACTAAGCGACACAATACAGGACCAGGTCAAACCGTACTACACAATCGACAAGTACAGATACAATCAACTTCTAACAATCACTGATACTTAGCAAAACAGATCCGACCCTCAATGACTGTTTCGCTAAAAGACACGTCAACTCCAACGAAGTAGAACAGGACAAGTCAAACTGAACTACACAATTGCTGAGGGCAGATCTAGTCTACTAAGCACCATAACAGTGACTCGAATAACCAGATCAAATAGGAAATCGACAACAGCAATCGGCTACAAGGTCACGGCTAGGACAAGTCAACCAACCGCAACAAAGAACTGGACTAGGTCTTAAACAATTCCAAGTAGTCGATGTAAGATGTCAATCCCTAAATTGATCTGAATTACCGAATAACTAGTAGTTACGCCAACTCGAATCATGGACAAGTCTACATGACGAAATTGGCGCACTTGCCTGACGAGATCCAGGTCTTGACCGGAGCCCCGATGAACGCCGATGTCGACGAGGATGCCGTCGAAAAGGGTGGCGATGCGCCGAAGTTGTATATTGATCGAGAGATATCTTTTACAATTGCCATGACCCTTTATATTTATAGGGCTGCTGGACTTCGCGTACAAGAAAGGACTCTGACATTAAACCGACTAAGATCTAACTAAATAATATAATATTACGGCAAGGGTGCTAATCTTACTATAAAATAATGGAAACCTTGTACCGTACGTGCTCTCTCAAGATAATCTCACGTGATGGCCTTCCGTGTATCCATTGAGCTATGAATAAAATATTCCGGCCACTTAGCATACCATATAATAAAATCTCCTTTGATTTGCTTTACGGCACTTCCTTCGTGTAGAGATCACGAACCCTTCCTTGAACTCATTGGACTCCTCTGGACATACGTCTTGCAACAGACACGAAACCCCGTGCTAAATTCCGATGTCAACAGTTTGTTATGATCGGCTAGCGTAGTATTGCTGTTAATTTTGTGAGCCGGATCCTATGTTTTAATAATTTACTACTGTGCTTGTGCTGCAGTCCGGTCGCGTACGTGTGCTGTGAAATCTGTCTGTCATTTTTCTCTTTCTTTTTTTGGTCCGTCTGGTCATCGTGACGTGCTTCCAGTTCAAAACTTCACTGCATGCAGCAGGGTGCTTGCTCGCCTCGACCGAACATGCATGCATGGCCTACGTACCACGCATGCAGCCGCATGTTGACCTGACCTGACCTGTCGATCTTCACTGCATGTGCGTACGTCGATCGTCTGCGAAGTTACGGAGCGGCTGCATGTTGACCCGGTCTTTCCATGTGTCTTCTCTGCATGCATGGAGCAGATTTTTGCATCCTTTGAGCTCAAGATGCGGCGCGCGGTAGGACCTCAAGTTAATTTTCTCATCGAGTACCAGGCGGGCACGTTTCGATTTTGTCTTGCATCCGTATTCATGAAGCACCCCGGTTATCCCAGGAGCTTAAAACTTTATTATACCAGTCCCTGGATCAGTCGCTGGTACAATCAAGTCTTACAACAGGTGATATTACAAGTCGCGACCTGGCAGGGGTCGATTGATAAGCAACAAGAACACTAATAGATAGGCAACAGTAAACACAAAGCTAAACCAGAAGATGACTTCTAGGTCATCAAACGGCATAGCGGAAGCAACTAAGCGGTAGACTAATGCCACAGGCAGCTCGGGTGCGGACGAGACCAAGCTCAATCGTCTTCCTCACCGTCGGCGTCGACGAAGTCTGGATCTTCCTCTGTAATCAGCAAGCAAGAATGAGTACAAAAGTACTCAGCAAGTCGCAACCCTTACCCTACCATCAATGGATAAAGGTATGCATTTGGCAGTAGCAAGGTAAAGGCCATCAGGTTTAATATTGCAATAAAGCAAGTTTTACACATGCAAGGGTTCAGTTTATAAAGCATTTTAGCAAAAGCATCAAATTAAGATATTAAGGGTTGGTCAAGTTTTCCGTTGCCGGACACCCCGTCCACGACAACCTTCGGCGGAAGGCCGGACCTATTCCCAAAACAACTCACACATCAAGGAGATAAGCACCCATCCCATGCTAGTTCTTGGACCGAACCAAAGCCATGTCCGTGACCGTGGACTCGGCTATTCGAATAGATTTTAACACTCTGCAGAGGTTGTACGCTGTACCCACAATCTGAGTGCATCACAAGCCACTGCGCGGGTGGTGTGAAGACTCACAAAGCCATTACCCATCACAGCATCGTCCCGACTAATCGCCATGGGAGTTGTCCAGGGGTCTAGCCTCTGATCTAGGCCTCGACCGGGTCGCACACGTCTGCATCACGTCCACCTGCTCCATGGGCTCCCATTGCATCTCCAGCCTCCAGGCGATTAACAGACTAGCTGGCGGGGTTTAGACTAAGCCGTGCCGCATACACGGTAGTGTGGTCGCACTGAAAAACGGCTAGGTAGGATGTCACAAGCAACTCGGTCCTTATACGAGCCAAGGCAATCATCTCCACATATATGAACCCACCACAAAGGCGGCATTCATCTCCCATAAAACTTGTCATAAGCACACCACAGAGGCGACACTTAATCTTCCATAAACATCATCAGGATCACCTAAGCTCTAACCCAAGTTCATTCATTCATCTTTCTTTAGTTATCACCCAACCTTACTACTACCACACAACACCAATCACGGTTTTCTCATTTGCAAAAGCTAAGTATAAGTAGAGCATTTAGTGATACACAGTCCTAAGCATTTCTATAACAAGGCAATCATCCATGCGTAAATAATATTTATACACGGATATCCTAGGTTTAATAGGGAATAATTAAGGACAGGTAATATAAGGCTCAGTGGTCTTGGTCATACTACACAAAGGTTTTGCAAACATCAGGGCAATCATTTCATGCAATAAAATAGCTTCTACGGGTTGTGTTTATAAAACATAGGAGCAGTATGATCAAAGGGAAAACGGATTGTGACTTGCCTTCGTTGACGTCCTCGGGAAGCTCCTGCTCGAAGTCTTCGGCTCCTGGTTCCTGCTCCTCCTCCTCCGCGTACTCGTACTCTCCGTTAGCTACGCGACCGGCAAACAAGCAAACAAACACAAATAAATACAAAAGAAATAGAAGATGAGTTCTACACAAGATGAAACTGGTAGAAAGGGATAGAGTTCGATTTTAGATGAATTTAGGAGGAAGAATCGGGTTAATCGGAGTTCGGATGGCGGAGATATGGAATTTACAGTACGGGTACTGGATTAATTCCGAAAATAAACTCGGGAGGGAAATATCAGCACGTGTACGTGCCGGGCTGCTGGTGGTGGCTTGGAGCAGAGAGAGATGGGGTGATTGAGCAAGCTTGTGAGGTGGCTGCAGGCACGGGCAAGCTCAATGGTCACTTGACCGAGGCAAAGTGGCTCCGGAGAGAGAGAGAGGGAAACAGCACGGGGGCGGGCTAATGCTCACCTGGACGGTGTCTCGGCGGGGCTGGGGTGAGTCGGAGTTCAGGGGCCCTTTTATAGGCGGTGGAGGAGCTCGCCAAGACTTGGCTCGCGATGACGACAACGGGATTGCTGTGCGCAGGTCGTCGCCACTGTTTGCGAGCAGTGGAGCCTGGCGCTGGGCGGTGTGTGCGGCTAGCGCGCAGCGCGGCGTGGTGATGGGACGGCGCGTTTGTCGCACACAGTGGTGCGCATGGATGAATAGCGACGGTGGGGCTCGGGCGGTGCGTCGCGATGTGGCACGCGCAGCAGTGCGACAGGACTGGGCAGCAGTGGGGAAAGTGGCCAGCTGGGGCAGTAGCGGCGCATGCAAGTGGGCACGAGCGGCTTACGATGCAGAGCGACAAGATGGCGGGGCCAAAGGCGTGGCGTATGAACTTGGGCTGACGAGACAGCGAGGCCAATGGCGTGGCGTATGGTTTTAGACTGACGAGACAACGACGAAACGACTCAGGAGTTGGTGTGTGGATTTGGGCTGATGAGACAACGACGAGACGCGACGAGATAACACAAGCATAGTGTATAGTGTCGTCACGTGGTTTGAGATGACGAGACGACTCAAGCATAGTGCATAGTGTTGGCACAAGGTTCAAGACGACGAGACGACTCAAGCATAGTGCATAGTGTCGTCAGGTCATTCGAGATAATTAATGTGACGAGATGACTCGTGCGGGGCCGAGCGATGTGCCAGCTTATGCGAAGGAATAAATGACGGTCACTGGGTAGGTGAAGGTAAAACGCGCTGGACGGCAATTTAGCGCGCGAGGATGGAGAAGGGAAAGAAATAGACCAGACCGGAAAATCCAGTTGGTGTGGTCCAGAACAAGAGAGGGATTTTTGAAAAGTTTTGAAAACTTCCGATTTAAGTTTCGATTTTTATTTTAAAATTTTTAGGGTCGATTTTCAGGGCGTTACAAACCTACCCCCCTTAAAGGAATCTCGTCCTCGAGATTCAGGCTCATCCTCGAAGAGATGGGGATACTCCTTCCTCAAAGCATCTTCTCTTTCCCATGTAGCTTCTGCTTCTGTGTGCCGACTCCACTGAATACGATACAGACGAACTGTTGAACCTCTGGTCTGACGGGTTGTTACATCCAAAATCTTAATCGGCACTTCCCGATATCGGAGGTCATCTTGTAATTCCAAAGTTTCTACAGAGACATGCTCTTCCGGGATCCTTAAGCACTTCTTGAGCTGGGACACATGAAAGACGTTGTGCACATCTGCCAACAAAGGTGGTAGCTCGATTCTGTAGGCCACTGTACCAATCTTCTTCAACACTCGGTAGGGTCCGATGTAGCGTGGTGCTAACTTGCCACGGACTTGGAAACGACGTGTACCTCTAATTGGGGAAACTTTAAGGTACACATGATCTCCAACTTGGAAACTTAAATCCCTTCTTCTCTTGTCAGAATAACTCTTCTGACGAGACTGTGCTTCTTTCAGCTTTTCTCTGATTTTGCAACTTTTTCTTCTGCCTCTTTAACAATGGAGGGTCCTGTAAGGGAACGCTCTCCGACTTCTGACCACATCAGAGGTGTTCTGCATTTTCTGCCATACAACACTTCAAAAGGTGACATCTTGAGGCTGGCTTGGTAACTGTTGTTGTATGAGAACTCAGCATAAGCTAGACTCTTCTCCCAGTCTTTGCCATAGGTCAATGCACAAGCTCTCAACATATCTTCAAGGATTTGGTTGATCCTTTCTGTCTGACCATCTGTCTGAGGGTGATAAGCAGTGCTGAAATCCAACTTAGTTCCCAGAGCAGCGTGTAAGCTTTTCCAAAACCTAGAGGTAAATTGGGTACCTCTATCAGAGACAATTCTGCTTGGTACTCCATGTAGCTTTACTATGTTGTCAATGTACAACTGGGCTAACTTGTCTCCTCCATAGTTGGTTCGTACAGGAATAAAGTGAGCGACCTTGGTGAGTCGGTCCACTATTACCCATACAGAGTTATATCCCTTCTTTGTTTTAGGAAAACCAACTATAAAATCCATGCCGACTTCATCCCATTTCCACACGGGGATTGGTAAGGGCTGGAGTAGTCCTGCAGGCTTCTGGTGTTCTGCCTTGACTCTCTGACAGACATCACATTTTGCAACAAACTTGGCTATATCTGCCTTCATTCCACTCCACCAGTACTTTTCCTTCGAATCAAGATACATCTTGAGATCCTGGGTGAATGGAATAAGCTGAGTTGTGGGCTTCATCCATGATTATCTCTCGGAACTTTCCTTCTTGTGGTACACAGATTCTGTCTTTATACCACAGAGTTCCTTTATCATCTACTCTGAAGTTTGGTGCTTTGTTTTCTCCAGTGTGGCTACGGATCTTCATTAACTCTTGATCCTTGAGCTGGGCTTGTCTGATCTGTTCATCCAATGTTGGTTGCACACTTAGATTATTCACACAAGCTCGAGGCACTATCTCCAGATTAAGCTTCTTCATCTCGGTCAACAGGTGGTCATTGTGGGTCATGAGGTAGTTGCAGTAGGCTTTTCTGCTTAAGGCATCTGCTACAACATTTGCTTTTCCGGGATGGTAGTGGATTTCCAAATCATAATCTTTGATTAACTCTAACCATCTTCGTTGTCTCAGATTCAGATCTGGCTGAGTAAAGATGTACTTCAAACTCTTGTGATCCGTGTAGATCTCACACTTATTTCCAATTAAGTAGTGCCTCCAAATCTTGAGGGCATGCACTACTGCTGCTAACTCCAGATCATGAGTGGGATAATTCTGCTCATGTGTCTTCAATTGCCTTGATGCATAGGCAACAACTCTACCATCTTGCATTAGGACACATCCTAAGCCTTGTCTTGATGCATCACAGTAGACAACAAAATCTCTGTGAATGTCAGGCAGGACTAACACTGGTGCTGTTGTCAGTCTTCTCTTCAACTCTTGAAAGCTTCTTTCACAAGACTGGGTCCATTCAAACTTCTTGTCTTTCCTGAGAAGTTCTGTCATGGGTCTTGCTATCTTGGAAAATCCTTCAATGAATCGGCGGTAATAACCCGCTAATCCAAGAAAGCTTCTGATCTCTGACACATTTGTCGGCTGAGGCCAATGAGTAACGGCTTCAACTTTCTCTGGGTCTACAGCAACTCCTTCTGCTGTCAGAATGTGGCCAAGGAATGCAACTTTCTCAAGCCAAAATTCACATTTACTGAACTTAGCATACAACTTGTGGGCTCTGAGCTTTTTCAAAATTACTCTTAGATGTTGCTCGTGCTCTTCGGCACTTTTTGAATAGATCAGTATGTCGTCAATGAAGACAACGACAAACTTATCTAATTCCTCCATAAACACCTTGTTCATGAGATTCATGAAGTATGCAGGTGCATTGGTTAGTCCAAAGGACATAACTGTGAACTCATACTGGCCATATCTGGATACAAAGGCTGTCTTTGGGATATCTGCTTCTCTTATCTTCAGCTGATAATACCCAGACCTCAAGTCAATCTTGGAGAAGTATTTAGCTCCTTTTAATTGATCAAACAGGTCATCAATCCTGGGCAGAGGGTACTTGTTCTTGATGGTCACTTCATTCAAGGATCTGTAGTCTACACACATCCTCATACTTCCATCCTTCTTCTTGACAAAGAGAACTGGTGCTCCCCAAGGGGAAGAGCTGGGTCTGATATATCCTTTTTCTTGGAGTTCTCTTAACTGTTCCTTGAGTTCTGCTAATTCTGCGGCTGCCATGCAGTAGGGTCGCTTGGCTATTGGGGCAGTTCCAGGGATAAGATCAATGATGAACTCAATATCCCTATCTGGTGGCATTCCAGGTAACTCTTCAGGGAACATATCTGGATACTCATTCACCACTGATACTTCTTCTACCGTCTTGGTTTCCATGGTAAACACCATCGGATCAGGTTTACTTCCAAGGGCTTGGCAAACTACTCGGGTTCCTTCATGGTTGGTCACTGTAACTGTTCTGTCTGAACATGCTATGACACCATCATGCTTGGTTAACCAATCCATTCCGAGGATTAGATCTATCCCCTTGGATTTTAGTACCACTGGACTAGCTAGGAAGGCTACCCCACTTAGGGTGATTCTTATCCGCGAACAACCCAAGTGACACTTGATGTCAGCTCCGGGTGATCGGGTTATTAAGGGGGTTTTAAGCAGCACTGTAGGTACTTTATGCTTTTCCACAAAACTTGATGATATGAAAGAGTGCGATGCTCCAGAATCAAACAAAACTGTTGCAAGAACTGATTCAACAAGAAACTCACCAAGCACAACTCCGGGTGCGTCCTGAGCTTCCTGAGCATGGATGTGGTTGACGCGGGCACGTCCGAAGGACTGCTGTGTCTTCGCTGGCTGGTTGGAGACTTGGTTGGTTCCACGAGTGGCTCCGGACATCCTTGGTCCATTCACAGTGTTGGACTGAATGGAAGCAGCTGGCTTGTTCTTGTGGGGACAGTTGGCAATGAAGTGGCTAAGGTCACCACAGTTGAAGCAAGCCTTGGGTTGGTTGGTCACTTGACCACTGCTGTACTGCTGAATCTTGGTGTTGTTCTGACTCTTCTGAGGGAAACTAGGCTGACGGGAGACATTGGATGGAGTCCTGAACTGCATTGGGGCTTGACTCTTCTGACCTTGGAAGTTGGAGTTCCTAGGCCTCTGGAATCTTTCCTGCTGACGGACTTCATGAACTGCAAACTTGCGCTTCTTCTCCTTGGACATCTCTATCATCCTTTCTTCAGTCAGGATGGTCTGGTTCATCAGGGTGTTGAAGTCAGGATAGATGTGAGGAGTCATCTGAGTTCCTAACTCTCCAGATAAACCTTTCTTGAACTTATTCTGCTTCTTCTTGTCAGTTGAAACTTCCTCAGGAGCATAGCGAGACAGTTCAATGAACTTGCGGATGTACTGATTAACAGACATGCTTCCTTGCTTCAGCCTACGAAACTCATCTGCCTTGAGTTGCATGGTACCTTCTGGAACATGGTAGCGGCGGAATTCTTCCATAAATTCCTCCCAAGTGATGGTTGTGGGATCATCAGTGGCTTCACAGTAGTTCTCCCACCAGGCTAAGGCTGTCCCAGTGAGTTGATGGGATGCCAGGAGAACTCTGTCTCTTCCTTCACAGTTGATAGCATCAAGCTTCCTTTGAATGTTCCTTAACCAGTCATCAGCTTCGAGTGGATCCTCAGATCCTCCAAAGGTTGGTGGCTTGATTCTGACAAACTCAGCCATCTTACTTTGGAAACCATGCACTTGCTGCTGACGGCGTTGGTTGTTGTTGTTATTGTTGTTCTGCACAAGTGCTTCCAACAGACGGGTTTGTTGTGCCATAACTTCCGCTAGGGTGGTGAGCGGAGGGTTAGGCAACTGTCCATGGTTTGAGTTTTCAGCTTGAACTTCAGCATCTTGGTTCACTTCTTCTTCCCTACGGTTGTTGGGCTGGCGCCGTTGGCGCTGCTGGATCCTGGCAGATCGCTTGGGCGGCATCTGTTTTGAGGACAAGGGGGAAGAGCATAAGATGAGAGAAGAACCTAAGATCTTCTTTATGTTACCATTTAATTCTCTTTGTTATTATATTTTTCTTTTTATAAAAAGGGCGCAAGGCACAAGGGCCTCGCTGGCACACACAACAAGCAATTCACACAAACAAGCAGTACTCACAGATTCATTAAAACAACAAGGGGTACAACACTAGCGAAGAGCTACTAGCGGTTACACCGCGACTACAAGGGCAAACTAAGACTTCGGATGTACAGTCTTCCACAGACACTTTCTTGAACTCAGACCGGTAGCTTCATCCCATGATGATTGGATCTTCATCTCGGTAGACACTCATGGGTCCTGGGCATCCATGAGGTTGGAGGCATCTTCCAGGCCTCTAACTGGGGAATCTTCACCCAAAGCAGTGGGGAGGCGATCTTCATTCTCCTTTGGAAAAGGCTGGGTCAAAGGGAGGGGCTCTTCTTCTTCTTCTTCTTTACCGTCTGCTTGAGAGGGCGGTGGTGCAGGAAGATCTTCTGCGTACTTCCTCTTGATGTTGCTTCCCGCAGAGCAGATAGGAGTCCCATCCAAAACGGAACGTTCTCCTACTCCGGGGATATGCAGAGTCCTGCAGTGGGCACCCCCAGTGAGATAGGCAGTGCCAACTAGCTTGTTGTAGCGGTCTTCTGCGGTCTTCAAGGCTTCTGTGGCAGCAACAACACGGCTTTCTGCTTCAGCTTCACGAGCTTTGGCTTCAGCTAGCTGAACACGTAGGGTCCTAACTCGTGTCTCAGCTTCTTCAGCTCGAGTGATGCACCTTCGCAGTCTGGCTGCGGTTCCGTCATACAGCTCATCCAAGGCGAGCAGATAACGGGTCATGGCAACCACAGTGGGATCTCTTTCAGCCATACTCAGGCCTTCAATTGTCCTCATCCTTGCAAGCCAAGTGGGGCGGTTTCTCTCCATGGGAGGGAAAAACCTCATTGGCGAGCGACCGATAGGCCTCTCATACATCTGGCACAAGTACCGAAGGGCCTTGCGTGCCACAGCTTGGTAGGTGTCTGGGAATCGTGACCCAGTGGTAGTCACGTTCCAGGGCTTCATCTCCGGGTGGTCATCACTGGATCCAATGTGAATGGTGACTTCACAGCGCTCAGTGCCAAACTCTTCATACTCTCTTCCAACATACTCGGCAGGCTCCATGATGCCAAGTCTGACCATAGCATCACGTAGCACCTTTGGAAAGCCAGGGGTCTCCAAGCAGTAGTCGGTCACCCATCCATCTTCTTCCATCTGTAGAGGAGGATTAAATAAGAGTTTTGCAAAAGAGAGGGAAAGAGCTAAGGAGTTTTCCAAAATAGTTTTTGCAAATAATTTTCACGTCCAAGCCTAAGGTCACGTCCTACAGCCAAGCACGGCTCTGATACCACCTGAAGCACCCCGGTTATCCCAGGAGCTTAAACACTTTATTATACCAGTCCCTGGATCAGTCGCTGGTACAATCAAGTCTTACAACAGGTGATATTACAAGTCGCGACCTGGCAGGGGTCGATTGATAAGCAACAAGAACACTAATAGATAGGCAACAGTAAACACAAAGCTAAACCAGAAGATGACTTCTAGGTCATCAAACGGCATAGCGGAAGCAACTAAGCGGTAGACTAATGCCACAGGCAGCTCGGGTGCGGACGAGACCAAGCTCAATCGTCTTCCTCACCGTCGGCGTCGACGAAGTCTGGATCTTCCTCTGTAATCAGCAAGCAATAATGAGTACAAAAGTACTCAGCAAGTCGCAACCCTTACCCTACCATCAATGGATAAAGGTATGCATTTGGCAGTAGCAAGGTAAAGGCCATCAGGTTTAATATTGCAATAAAGCAAGTTTTACACATGCAAGGGTTCAGTTTATAAAGCATTTTAGCAAAAGCATCAAATTAAGATATTAAGGGTTGGTCAAGTTTTCCGTTGCCGGACACCCCGTCCACGACAACCTTCGGCGGAAGGCCGGACCTATTCCCAAAACAACTCACACATCAAGGAGATAAGCACCCATCCCATGCTAGTTCTTGGACCGAACCAAAGCCATGTCCGTGACCGTGGACTCGGCTATTCGAATAGATTTTAACACTCTGCAGAGGTTGTACGCTGTACCCACAATCTGAGTGCATCACAAGCCACTGCGCGGGTGGTGTGAAGACTCACAAAGCCATTACCCATCACAGCATCGTCCCGACTAATCGCCATGGGAGTTGTCCAGGGGTCTAGCCTCTGATCTAGGCCTCGACCGGGTCGCACACGTCTGCATCACGTCCACCTGCTCCATGGGCTCCCATTGCATCTCCAGCCTCCAGGCGATTAACAGACTAGCTGGCGGGGTTTAGACTAAGCCGTGCCGCATACACGGTAGTGTGGTCGCACTGAAAAACGGCTAGGTAGGATGTCACAAGCAACTCGGTCCTTATACGAGCCAAGGCAATCATCTCCACATATATGAACCCACCACAAAGGCGGCATTCATCTCCCATAAAACTTGTCATAAGCACACCACAGAGGCGACACTTAATCTTCCATAAACATCATCAGGATCACCTCAGCTCTAACCCAAGTTCATTCATTCATCTTTCTTTAGTTATCACCCAACCTTACTACTACCACACAACACCAATCACGGTTTTCTCATTTGCAAAAGCTAAGTATAAGTAGAGCATTTAGTGATACACAGTCCTAAGCATTTCTATAACAAGGCAATCATCCATGCGTAAATAATATTTATACACGGATATCCTAGGTTTAATAGGGAATAATTAAGGACAGGTAATATAAGGCTCAGTGGTCTTGGTCATACTACACAAAGGTTTTGCAAACATCAGGGCAATCATTTCATGCAATAAAATAGCTTCTACGGGTTGTGTTTATAAAACATAGGAGCAGTATGATCAAAGGGAAAACGGATTGTGACTTGCCTTCGTTGACGTCCTCGGGAAGCTCCTGCTCGAAGTCTTCGGCTCCTGGTTCCTGCTCCTCCTCCTCCGCGTACTCGTACTCTCCGTTAGCTACGCGACCGGCAAACAAGCAAACAAACACAAATAAATACAAAAGAAATAGAAGATGAGTTCTACACAAGATGAAACTGGTAGAAAGGGATAGAGTTCGATTTTAGATGAATTTAGGAGGAAGAATCGGGTTAATCGGAGTTCGGATGGCGGAGATATGGAATTTACAGTACGGGTACTGGATTAATTCCGAAAATAAACTCGGGAGGGAAATATCAGCACGTGTACGTGCCGGGCTGCTGGTGGTGGCTTGGAGCAGAGAGAGATGGGGTGATTGAGCAAGCTTGTGAGGTGGCTGCAGGCACGGGCAAGCTCAATGGTCACTTGACCGAGGCAAAGTGGCTCCGGAGAGAGAGAGAGGGAAACAGCACGGGGGCGGGCTAATGCTCACCTGGACGGTGTCTCGGCGGGGCTGGGGTGAGTCGGAGTTCAGGGGCCCTTTTATAGGCGGTGGAGGAGCTCGCCAAGACTTGGCTTGCGATGACGACAACGGGATTGCTGTGCGCAGGTCGTCGCCACTGTTTGCGAGCAGTGGAGCCTGGCGCTGGGCGGTGTGGCGGCTAGCGCGCAGCGCGGCGTGGTGATGGGACGGCGCGTTTGTCGCACACAGTGGTGCGCATGGATGAATAGCGACGGTGGGGCTCGGGCGGTGCGTCGCGATGTGGCACGCGCAGCAGTGCGACAGGACTGGGCAGCAGTGGGGAAAGTGGCCAGCTGGGGCAGTAGCGGCGCATGCAAGTGGGCACGAGCGGCTTACGATGCAGAGCGACAAGATGGCGGGGCCAAAGGCGTGGCGTATGAACTTGGGCTGACGAGACAGCGAGGCCAATGGCGTGGCGTATGGTTTTAGACTGACGAGACAACGACGAAACGACTCAGGAGTTGGTGTGTGGATTTGGGCTGATGAGACAACGACGAGACGCGACGAGATAACACAAGCATAGTGTATAGTGTCGTCACGTGGTTTGAGATGACGAGACGACTCAAGCATAGTGCATAGTGTTGGCACAAGGTTCAAGACGACGAGACGACTCAAGCATAGTGCATAGTGTCGTCAGGTCATTCGAGATAATTAATGTGACGAGATGACTCGTGCGGGGCCGAGCGATGTGCCAGCTTATGCGAACGAATAAATGACGGTCACTGGGTAGGTGAAGGTAAAAACGCGCTGGACGGCAATTTAGCGCGCGAGGATGGAGAAGGGAAAGAAATAGACCAGACCGGAAAATCCAGTTGGTGTGGTCCAGAACAAGAGAGGGATTTTTGAAAAGTTTTGAAAACTTCCGATTTAAGTTTCGATTTTTATTTTAAAATTTTTAGGGTCGATTTTCAGGGCGTTACAATTCAGTATTCTCTCGGCCGGGACTTTATATATTGCGCGGCCCTGCGGCCTCCCAGGACCAACGCAGCCGCAACAGCCTCGATCAGATCGCGGCAACAACCACGTACGATTGATGGAGAGGGGCGAGGGGATCGCGACCGAGTCGACGGGTTCCGCTTTTGTGCTCAACGAGGAGTCGGCGGCGGGCGACGGCGCGGCATCGCCGATCGAGCAGCGCCCCATGACGACGACCGAGGTCGAGGAGGACCTTGTTGCGGATCAGGAGGCCGGCGGGTCGAAGGAGGATGCGGCGGTGGGTGTCGTCGGCAAGAAGAAGAAGACGAAGACGGTGAGGGTGAAGCAGGGGTACATCGACTACCTCCTGGCCAACCCGCGCATGCTCAAGCCGTACCGCCCCATGTCCCAGGAGCTCCTCGACAAAGCGGACCCCGAGCTCCGTGAATCATGGCCAGGGTCACTGCCAAGCATGACGAGATTCGCAGCAGGCACGTCGACTTCCTCGAGCAGTACCGGACCAAGGGGTACGCCGAGGAGGAGATCGAGGTCCGCGACGACGACGACGATGGCGATGAGGCGGTTGGCAACTAGCTAGCTAGGCAGTGCGGGCGGAGGACGTACGTACGTGGAGCTGATGATCGATGGTGCAAGTCCAACAAGTCCTATGATTACTGATTAGTATAAGTTTATTTGTGCCAAGAAGTTGATTCTGTAGATACGGCCTTAATTTCGATCCTAATTTTCCGATACATATTATTCAACAAAAAGTGGTCTACATGCACGCATGCATGCTTGACACTCGGGGGAGATCGCTTAATTATGACGGCGGCGGCGGCGGGCAGTTGGGCTCGCAAACTTCGCACACGTCCCTACAATCCTTCACCTTGTCGTAGCACATCACTTTTGGCTTCTGATTCATGCAGCACCAGCAATTCTTTGCCAGGTCAGATTCGCATGCGGTTTTGGCACAGAATATCAGCTTGAGCTTGCTCTCGTCCAATAGCTGCGTGGCGTTGTTGTTCCTGATTGCTTTGGTGAGGACGTATGGGTACCTCCCACTTTCAGCACCATCCGTGAGTAATAATTGAGAGCGGCCTGCTTCATCAAAAGAACATATGTTAGTGTCATAAGTAATAATTGACAGCGGCCTGCTTCATCAAAAGAACATATGTTAGTGTCATATAATCACATGATTATTACGAAGGACAGAGAGACGAGATCGATGATTAATTAATTACACTGCACGCGTGTTGCAAAGAGGAACAAAAACACCAAGGATATGGCCGCCGGGCCTCTCATGTTGGATCTTGATGAATGCGGAGGAGATCGAGTCATTTCTTCTCAGCTTGTAATGTAACTGAACAAGGCAATCCAGGTTGTTTGCCCGTATAGAAAATTAACTTGTGTTATGTGGAAGGAATTTACATACAGAAGAGTTGGTATACACATGGAAAGGCATCGCGTGCAATCATGAATTCCTTTATGTATCTTTACACAGAATACATATATAGTATACGCAGGAATACATGTAAAGACATCATGTGGAATCATGAACTTCCCTTTGTCGTTAATCTATTATATATATAATTGACGAGAAAAAGGAGCCACCACGTTCGCTCTAAAATGCTTGAAATTCCCACGTTAATCCGAGAAAACAAGAAGAGAAAATTACCCACCACTGCCATTATGAAACAATTAGTCAGAAAACCCCCTAAAAATATTATAAAATAGCTAAATTAAAATAAGAAGAGAAAATTACCAACCACTGCCATTATGAAACAGTTAGTCAGAAAACCCCTAAAAATACTTATAAAATAGCTAAATTCGAAATAATAAAAAATAGCCAAAATACCCCTCACACCTATTCTAAATTACCCACCATGCCATTATGAGTCAAAAAATAGCTAAATTTGGAATAATAAAAAATAACCAAAAATACCCTTCATATCTATTTCTAAATTACCCTCCATGCCCTTACAAGTCCAAAAATAATAAATTTAGATTATAAAAATAGCTAAAAAATATCTCTAATTCTTATTTTAAGTTTACCAACCATACCATTATGAGCAAATAGCAAAATTTTAGAATAATAAAAATAGCCAATAAACACTTAATCCTGATTTCTAAATACACCGTGATATGTGTCTAGCTAGAATGGCTTATTATCTTATTTTTAGCATGACACATTTCTTTCGAAAGATTTATTTGTAGCACAACACATTCTTTTTCATACCACATGAGATATTAGTTGTTTAGCATGCCACGTTTGAACCAACCTCACTTCTAAAATAAAATCAAATGCATTGTTAGATAAATGACGACTCATCTCACACTCAAATTGACGGATGGTGAGAAATTCTCCGATCTATTTTCTACCAGTTTATAAATATAGAGTACAAAATAGGTAATAACAATAACTATGGTTAAACTTCTACAATAATATAAAAAAATTTTAAATAGTGTAGTAAGTCTAGCCGCGTAAATGCGCGGGCAACCATACTAGTTATATGTATATAGAATAATGCATATAAGCGGCAAATAGGTTTGAGGGATCTCCAGCTAGTCTAGAACCTAATATGTTCTTTTATCCAATCACCACTTCGTGTCCTGTCCACCATCTGATCGACATGACGTCACTGAACAAGTAGCATGCTTAAGTCGAGAGCTGCTGAGCAAGATCTTCCTCCAGTTCTTCTTGAGACTAGCAGTGCATCAGTTAAGTCGAAAGCCGAGCAAGATCTTCCTCCAGTGGAGCAGGAGAAGAAGAAGAAGAAGAATATGGTGAGGGTGAAGCAGGACTGCAGGAGTACATCGACTTGTCCTGGCCAACCCTCACAGCTACAAGCCGTACCGCCCCCATGTCCCAGGAGCTCCTCGACAAAGCGGATCCTGAGCTCCCTGACATCATGGCCAGGGTTACCGACTTTCTCGAGTAGTACCGCCTCAAGGGGTACACCGGAGAGGAGATCGAGGTCAGCGACGAGGAGGAGGAGGTTGGCATAGGCAGTTCCGGGTGGAGGGCGTGGAGCTGATGATGGCGTAAGTCTAACGAGTCCTATGATTACTAATTAGCATAGTTTAAGTGTAATAATCTATGTTTATTTGCGCACTGGAAAAGTGTTGTAGGATTCTAGTTTCATATATAGGAACTGATAATGTACATGCGGCCTTTGGAAGTTTGGATCTAATCTTCCAATACTACATATTATTCAAAACTCAAAAGTGGTCTAGTACATGCTTGACACTCGGGAGAGACCACAACTTACGACGGTGGCGGGCAGTTGGGCTCGCAAACTTCGCACACGTCCCTACAATCCTTTACCTTGTCGTAACACAACACTTTTGGCGTTTGATTCATGCAGCACCAGCAATTCTTCGACAGGTCAGATCCGCAATAGGTTTTAGCACAGAATACCAGCTTGAGCTTACTCTCATCCAGTAGCTGCGTAGCGTTGTTGTTCCTAATTGCGACGTATGGGTAGCTCCCACTTTCAACACCATCATCCGCTACGCAGCTCACACAGGTAACTGCTCTGTTCTCGTGCCATTCTTCAGGGAAAGCAAGGAAATTTAATTGCTAGCCAGCGTGTATTTTCGTTTGTGATTTGAGATTGAACAGAGCTTTGACTCTGTTCCATACTCTGTTCTGCCAGTTCTTCCCTGACCACAATGTGATGGCAGATTCAGGATAACTGGCCTTCAGCCCTCTTCGCCATGGCCGGCGGCGTCGCCCTCGGCCTCGGAAACCTGGTCGCGCAGTACGCATGGGCGTTTGCTGGCCTATCAGTAACGAACATCATCTGCGCAAGCCTGACCGTTGTACTAGGTACATTCGAGCTTCTTCTCTGAATCTTGTCAGTCTACAATTTTTAGCCTCCAACAGAACTTTCTTCTGTGCATCACTCAGGCACAACCATGAACTATTTTCTTGACGGGCGCATCAACCGCGCCGAGATACTCTTCCCTGGTGTGGCGTGCTTCCTTGTCGTGGTCTTCCTTGGCGCCGCTGTCCATTCGTCCAATGCCAAGGATGATCAGGAGAAGCTAAACATGTCAGGCTGCCATATCTGTAATATGAAGAAGTATTTCTGTTGAGAAGCATATCCTTAATGATGACATGATTCATGGTATTTGCTTGCAGGAAGAGTAGAGGTGTCGAGCTCAGCATTGATGTTTCCGACACTGACAAAGGTACTATTTGATCATCTAAAAGAGGGAAACGATGACTATTCTACAGCACAAAGATGTTAAGAATAATCTTGGTTATATTTTCAGCGAAGTTGCTGCCTCATCATGGAGAGCCCGAAAACGATGACTATGAGGATGACCAAACTTCATGCGAGGCAAGACCTGGCACTGCAGAGTTCATCATTCAGGTCGAGCAGAGACGGTCAATCAAGGTTGTGCTCTCTTTTTTCTTTTGCGAGGGAAGGTTGTGCTCTCTGATCAACATTCAGAACTTCAATTCATCTCAAGCAGAACTGACATACCGAGACTTTAATGCAGGTGTTTGGATCGAATAGGTTGCTAGGCCTCGGCCTGGTTTTCCTCGCCGGAACCTGCTTCTCCCTCTTCTCGCCGGCGATCAACCTGGCCACAAACGACCAATGGCATGCCCTGAAGACGGGTGTGCCGCACCTGGTGGTTTACACCGCCTTCTTCTACTTCTCTGTGTCGTGTTTCGCGCTCGGAGTCGGACTCAACCTCTGGTTCCTGTACCGGCCAATGGCTGCTGTGACTGCATCGACCATCACAGCATATGCCCGGGACTGGAATGGGAGGCATTGGGCTCTTCTGGCAGGGCTGCTCTGTGGGTTTGGGAACGGCTTTCAGTTCATGGGTGGGCAGGCTGCTGGATATGCAGCAGCAGATGCCGTCCAGGTAACTTTCACCGTCCCATCTCTATCTCTATAACTCTAAAACGCGTGCGTTTTCTCGCAAGATTGCCACTCCACGTCATCATCAAAACTACAACCGTCCGATCCGTCCACAGATGAAAAACAGACCGTTAGATTCGCCTTCGTGATGTTTGCATCTAGGTCCTTCACGAAGTGTCCAATCACGAAAGCTTTGGAAGAGGTCCTTCGTCTTCCCCGGCGCTGCGCTCCGCCTCCAGGGAGCCCTCCGCAGTCCAGCCTCCCTCCTGCTCTGCTCTAAAACTGACCGGCGATTCTGTTCTGCCGCCGCCGCTGCCCGTCTCCGTCTTAATCCTCGCAGCCTGCGCACATCCGCTCTCGCTACCCCATTCCTCTCCGCAAAGCATCGTATTCCTCTTAACACATCGCGATTCCCCTGCGTCTCTCTGTTTGTCGAATTTAAACTCCGACCCAATCCTGTTCGCGTGGAAGCTTCCTTCACCGGCGACGACTGCCCGGCCTTTGTCTTCTCCGCGCCGTCTTCCTGACCCGGCTGCACGGGCGCCGTATTCTCCGGCCTAGCGTGTTCAGCCTCGGCAAGGTCGCGCTCCGCCCCGGCACCGAGCTCCGCCGTCTTCCTGCCCCGTCTCAATGCCGCGCTCCAATCTATCTAGCGCGACCCAGCTGCTCAGCCCCGTCGAGCACGTCCGTGCTGGCCCAGCCTCTCCTCACCCTGTTGAGTCGTTTCACGAACTGTGGCGTCATGGCCACTGCATGCAAGGTTTCGACGGATGCCCAGACTGGAGTACCTCATATGAACTGATGGAGACAAATGAACGTGGAGACAAATAAACTGGTGGTAGTTCACCACTGGCTACAGCGCTGCCTCATATTTCAGCCTGGAAAGCCATTGATTTTGGAGGAAGCTTGCTCGCATGCTTGGCAGAGACTTTAGAACATGCCTGTTCAAGTGCCAGTATGGAGTCTCAGGCTTAAACATTATACTTCAGTGGTTATTTGAATGTTTAATTTCTGGAAGAATAGGCTCATACTTTATTTCATATAGAAATATAGTATATACTTCATTTCTAATCTTTTGACATAAATAGTCTCAACCTTTTTCTCATTAGAGTGTTCTATACTTCATATGTTATGATTCTCAACATTCCGGGAGAATATATGGTGATTCTGCAAACAATAGATTTATTAGCAAGTCTTTGCAAACAGCCTTTAAATTAAAGTACATGTTCCATTTGCAGGTGACTACCCACTCTGTATTGCATTAAGAACAAGAATGGGTGACAGTTGCAGCATCGATTCTATTTTATATGCTGAAACTATTCAGTTTCACTATTTTCAGTCCCCCAAGATTTTGCAAGAGTTTATGCTGCTTTTCTCTCTGCCAATCCATGCTCAATGGTTCACACGTTTGTACAGCCAACAGTTATTTGTGATCTCTACAGTAAGCTTAACTGCACAGACATGTTGATATACACTTAGTGATAATATGAAACACTTGGATATTTTCTAAACATCTATCTTCCATAACTCTGACTACTTACAATTCAATGACCCTGCAGCCATAATTGAAAAATCCTTGGTGCCATGTATGGAAGCACGTCTACCTCTACCCAGAGTATTTCAATGGTGTGCAAAGATTGTGGTGATCATCTATATTACAAATTATTTTGTAAAACCAATTGAAACAACATGGAGTCCAACTAACTACTGACATGTGACATCACCAGGAACCATCCACGGTCTTCAAATGCATCAGGTCCGGTGGATAACAAGCCTGGATAGGAAAAGGCGAAAGACGCCACCTCACAACCATCATTAACCCTCCGCTCCTAGGTTTAATTAATCTGATTCTTTCCTCTCTCCTCACTCATCTGTTTGGATTTATACAATGATATGCCCTGTTCACAACATGAAGTTGATGATGGAGAAGAAGCCAATACATCGCCTGGCTAGGAAAGGCGAAAGAGACCGCCCACCTCAGACAAGAAAGATTTCTACTGAAGTTTTGCTACACAAGAATCTTTTCTATTCTAAACCGTGAAGGTTTCTCGGCCGCCCGTTAATCCACGTCGCCCGTTAACCCGCAATCGTTCGATTTGCCAACCTGTTAATATGAGCCGTCAGATGGGTCGGGTCAGGTTCCCAGCCCGTTCTGCCTCAACCCGATGGCTCGCGAATACTCCCGAACCCGCCCACATCCCGTCACCCACCGCCGGCGCGCCGCAACACTTGCCCGTCTTCCCGGCATGGCAGCCGCCCTCCAAGCCTCCACCGGCCCACATCACCTTGCCCCATGCCGTGGCGATCTAGACTGTGATTCCCGCAACCTCCGTTGTTCTTCCAAGTCTATGGAGCGTCCTCCTCCCCCTCGTACGATGCCTATGTCGCTCGCCGCCGCCGTTTTCTTGACCGGATCGCTAGCCAACTGAATGGATCAACGAATCAAGTGTTTTCACCAGCTTGCTAGAGCGCAACAGCCGCCAATTTGTTCCCTGCGCGCGGTCGCCAATCTCCACGTACCCTGTCGGAGCTGTCTCCTTCCTGCGCTTAGAGCAGCCCAGCCATGAGAGAAGCGGCAAGGGCGTGCAGCTCATTGACGCGAAATGCTGCTGCACCGCCCAGGATATGGCATGCTTCAGTTCATCAAGCTCCTATGCTGCGAATTACAGAAGCTGGACCATCCACACGCTAGGAGCTTCGGCCCCCTCCATTTTGGCTCTGCTCATCCTCCAAACCTTGCTGCTCTCCCAATGCTCGACGAAATGCTCACAGGTACGATCTGGTTTACTCATGTCTCAGTCCATTGCCCTGGCCAAACCTCTTCATTTATATTATTCTGTACGACTGTACCACCTTATTATATCATGTTTCAGTTGAGAAGCTAACAATTGAAATGCTTATTGGTGAATGTACCACTTGAGGCCATGCGACCTAGCTCAACCAGTGGAAGCTTCTTCATATTCTGCACATTATAGTAGTATTTTCTTTTAAAATCACTTTGATTTCAGAGGTGTGAACTGTGACAGCTTGCTGCATAAGCTAGGTCCATTCAGATCTTGACGGAAGTAAAGACCCTGTGCGCCTTTAGAAAAAGCATCTTACTGTCAGGTATGATATAAATGGACCTAAACTTTTTACCCACTACAATTAGTTCTCTAACCCTCATGTTGACCAAGTGTAAAACCTATTTGTTTAATATCATGGCCACTAGCAATATCATCTAAATGTGTTGCAATTTGAATCTGCATGCTGGCATAATGCAAATCTCATATTTGAAAAGCTCATTAATACAGCTGCCTTAATGTCATGTCCAGTAGCTCAAAAGACTTGTTTCTTATGTCCTACCAATATCAGAATGCATTTGCTCTGTTTCCTGCAAGATTATGCCAGTATCCTAAACCTTTAGTATGCCAGTGCCTTGGCAAATGAATATCAGTTACAAGTGCTAGACCTGCTAGGCTCCTTCACAACATGTTAATTGGTACAGAAGATACTACATATATTTGCGCAAATACACACACTGATCATAAGGCAAGGCCATGAAAATTGAATACTCACAAAGTAATCCAATTCTTTGTCACTGATGCATGATTTTTAAATGAGTACTATTTAAACAAATAGATTCTATGATCCAAAGATATGCACATTATAATCTGACAGTTTTTTGTTGTTATGTAATTCGAGAATTAAGTGATTTAGTATAATTCAGAATATAGTATTTCTTAACTTCAGATTATTATTTTTTCTGCAGCTAGCCCAAGTAGCATCATCTAATTACTAAGCCAGTTTAGTTAGCTTTGTTTACTACAAGAAAATTATGATTCCTCCAAAATTGCTATATAAAATGTTACCTTTTCTTTTGGCATGTATACCTGCCCAGTCATAATGCATTTCCTCTATTTAGAAATTAGAAAAGCTGTAAAATTTACCTTATTGCATCCATTATAGTTCTACCTACCTTATTGCATCCATTGCAGTACTACCACACCTACAACATTTTGAGGTTTCCCCCCTAATATTTATATGCTTCTACCCCTCAAAAAACTGAAGAAATACTCTACATAATAAGAATTATTTCATTTCATAGACCCATATCAGTTACTCGAACAAGCAAAGCACAACCAGTTCACGCTAGAGCTTCGGCACCCATTTTGTCTCTGCTCATCCTCCAAACCTTGCTGCTCTCCGAATGCTCGACGAAATGCCTCATAGGTACGATCTGGTTTACTTATGTCTCAATCCATTGCACTGGCCAAACCTCTCCATTTACATTATTCTGTACCACCTTATTATATGATGTTTCAGTTGAGAAGCTAACACTTGAAATGCTTGTTGGTGAATGTACCACTTGAGGCTATGCGAGCTAGCTCAATCAGGTGAAGCTTCTTTCATATTCTGCACATTATAGTACTATATTTTCTTTTACAACACTTTGATTTCAGAGTTGTGAACTGTGAAAGCTTGTGCTGCATACAGCTAGGTCCATTCACATCTTGATGGAAGTAAAGAACCTCTGCGCCTTATAGAAAAAGCATCTTTACTGCCAAGTATGATATTAATGACATAACCTTTTTTTTTTAACCACTAGAATTAGTTCTCTAACCCTCAGGTTGACCAAGTGTAAAACCTATTTGTTTAATATCATGGCCACTAGCAATATCATGTATATGTGATGAAATTTGAATCTGCATGCTGGCATTATGCAAATCTCATATTTGAAAAGTTCGTTAATACAGCTGGCTTAATGCCATGTCCAATATCCATCTGTATTACAGTCACTGCAAGCAAACAGAGGATATCCATCTGAATTACAGTCGTCAGAACCATACAGAAAAAACTAGAATAGTTTGGTTGTTCATGGTATCTTCACAAGAGATTTAGTAGCATTTGATTGTCAAGGTACTTTTCTTCATTTATATCTATCTAATGGGGCTCAGCAAGGCCGCGCCAAATGGCGCGCCATTTTCTAGTAAATTTTCTCTATAACTCTAAAACGCGTGCGTTTTCTCGCAAGATTGCCACTCCACGTCATCATCAAACTACAACCGTCCGATCCGTCCACAATGAAAAACAGACCGTTAGATTCGCCTTCGTGATGTTTGCATCTAGGTCCTTCACGAAGTGTCCAATCACGAAAGCTTTGGAAGAGGTCCTTCGTCTTCCCCGGCGCTGCGCTCCGCCTCCAGGGAGCCCTCCGCAGTCCAGCCTCCCTCCTGCTCTGCTCTAAAACTGACCGGCGATTCTGTTCTGCCGCCGCCGCTGCCCGTCTCCGTCTTAATCCTCGCAGCCTGCGCACATCCGCTCTCGCTACCCTTCCTCTCCGCAAAGCATCGTATTCCTCTTACACATCGCGATTCCCCTGCGTCTCTCTGTTTGTCGAATTTAAACTCCGACCCAATCCTGTTCGCGTGGAAGCTTCCTTCACCGGCGACGACTGCCCGGCCTTTGTCTTCTCCGCGCCGTCTTCCTGACCCGGCTGCACGGGCGCCGTATTCTCCGGCCTAGCGTGTTCAGCCTCGGCAAGGTCGCGCTCCGCCCCGGCACCGAGCTCCGCCGTCTTCCTGCCCCGTCTCAATGCCGCGCTCCAATCTATCTAGCGCGACCCAGCTGCTCAGCCCCGTCGAGCACGTCCGTGCTGGCCCAGCCTCTCCTCACCCTGTTGAGTCGTTTCACGAACTGTGGCGTCATGGCCACTGCATGCAAGGTGTTCGACGGATTGCCCAGACTGGAGTACCTCATATGAACTGATGGAGACAAATGAACGTGGAGACAAATAAACTGGTGGTAGTTCACCACTGGCTACAGCGCTGCCTCATATTTCAGCCTGGAAAGCCATTGATTTTGGAGGAAGCTTGCTCGCATGCTTGGCAGAGACTTTAGAACATGCCATGTTCAAGTGCCAGTATGGAGTCTCAGGCTTAAACATTATACTTCAGTGGGTTATTTGAATGTTTAATTTCTGGAAGAATAGGCTCATACTTTATTTCATATAGAAATATAGTATATACTTCATTTCTAATCTTTTGACATAAATAGTCTCAACCTTTTTCTCATTAGAGTGTTCTATACTTCATATGTTATGATTCTCAACATTCCGGGAGAATATATGGTGATTCTGCAAACAATAGATTTATTAGCAAGTCTTTGCAAACAGCCTTTAAATTAAAGTACATGTTCCATTTGCAGGTGACTACCCACTCTGTACTGCATTAAGAACAAGAATGGGTGACAGTTGCAGCATCGATTCTATTTTATATGCTGAAACTATTCAGTTTCACTATTTTCAGTCCCCCAAGATTTTGCAAGAGTTTATGCTGCTTTTCTCTCTGCCAATCCATGCTCAATGGTTCACACGTTTGTACAGCCAACAGTTATTTTGTGATCTCTACAGTAAGCTTAACTGCACAGACATGTTGATATACACTTAGTGATAATATGAAACACTTGGATATTTTCTAAACATCTATCTTCCATAACTCTGACTACTTACAATTCAATGACCCTGCAGCCATAATTGAAAAATCCTTGTGCCATGTATGGAAGCACGTCTACCTCTACCCAGAGTATTTCAATGGTGTGCAAAAGATTGTGGTGATCATCTATATTACAAATTATTTTGTAAAACCAATTGAAACAACATGGAGTCCAACTAACTTACTGACATGTGACATCACCAGGAACCATCCACGGTCTTCAAATGCATCAAGGTCCGGTGGATAACAAGCCTGGATAGGAAAAGGCGAAAGACGGCCACCTCACACCATCATTAACCCTCCGCTCCTAGGTTTAATTAATCTGATTCTTCCTCTCTCCTCACTCATCTGTGTTTGGATTTATACAATGATATGCCCACTGTTCACAACATGAAGTTGATGATGGGAGAAGAAGCCAATACATCGCCTGGCTAGGAAAAGGCGAAAGACGCCCACCTCAGACAAGAAAGATTTCTACTGAAGTTTTGCTAACACAAGAATAAATTTCATTTCCATGTTATTTTGCTGCACTAAGTATTGTTTAACTCAACAGAATACTTCACAGTCCACACATATTCAGTAGCAACAATGATCAAAATTAATTTAAAGCTCTGATGATCAAAACGGTAAACTGTCGTCATTGGAAACATCCATTTTCTTTCATTCATTTCAATTGTTTGATGTAATTTTAATGTAGCAGTTGCCCTGTTCGATTTGAGCTCTTTTTTATTGAATGATTGAGTCCAAACTGCAATCTATTGGACACGTTAGCAGCCCATATTCATGTAAACCTCTTTTTTTTTTTTTTTCCGAGGATATTCATGTAAACCTCTGCTTGCTCTACCTTTTGCTGTGTCAAAGAATTATGTATCACTTTTTTTTTTCCCCATTGTATTATTTCAAAATACAACAACATATTGCCAAAAAAATATAGATTGGCAGGCTTCACCAAATGACAATATAGTGACCTCTTGTCATTTGTGCAGTGGCTGTATGGCAGAGGACATTGCAAATCGAAGATTTCTCTAAAGCAGTAGCACTTAAACATATATCACCTTTGATTACTATTGCATTTTTTATCATGATGCTTGAGCAAGATCTTGCTTTGCAATTTGGTATAAGTAAAAAAAAATCATCTATGCTCTGAATACAGGATTATCTAACAAAATGATGCTCTCTCTTATTTTCCTTTCCAGGAGATTTCAGTTCTGAGACATTTCCACGATTTCAGTCCATTCCATTTTTTCTTTCTACCATTGCTTTTATTTATACTACAATTCTTCTCAGGCAGAACACACTGTTTCCTCATTGGGCAGTATGGAGAACAAACTATTCGACGTCAGGGAAAATGCTCTTTCACTTTGCCTCAAAAAACAAATGCTCTTTCACATTCAGATGCCATAAAATTTTCCTTGCAGACTGTTAAAACACTGCATGTCGAACACCTAGCAGGATTGATTTATTTCTCAATTTTGTACTTATGTTATAGAGATACATCTCTATGACACCGAAGCATCGATACAAATGGATAATATCCTTTTAATTTCATATGTCTGGCAAATATATGATTTTTTATGTACCTGTTGACTATACAGGAGTACTTGCGTGTAGCTTGCCACCTTTGTAGAATTCTTCTTAGCTGGAGGCAGCTCTGTCTCTGAAGATACCACATTTAATATAATATATTCATTCTGAAGGGTGATAATAGGATGCTCCTCTAAAGTTATATATTCTTTGGCAACATTTTATTGCGTCCTTTAGATTGGTCAATATAGTACACCTATGCATCTAGATCTAAACAAATCACGTTGTCAAAGAATGGTAGGACATACAATTTCATTGACCGTGTTATCATAGTAACAGAAGAACCATATGATGGTCATCCAACATGTACACAACCTAAGAGAAGCGCGGCAATGGCGCGCAGTATTTCTAGAGTGTACTCATCAAAAAATTTGATCAAATGCCAATGCTTTTTGAATTGATCAAATTTGACGGAATGGCACCAAACTGCATAACACTACAACAGTTATCTTTTCTTGCAATAATGCTGGTACTTCTTTAAGTCTCAAGAAGCTTTTGACATGCAAAATAATCAAACAGTGATCAGATTAATGACAGTTGCTTAGCAATATGCAATGATATCCTGGTGGAGTCCGTAAGCTAAACTTCCCTTATCATGCAGTTTATGCAATAGATTCTTCTCTATGTATTTTCTTTTATAACTATAAACCACATGATTGTTTGTTGCAACATTATGAAAGTTTATTGTTGTATGCATCTGTCTCTTATAGTTAATTACACCAGCAATTTTATCTTTTCTCTATAACTCTAAAACGCGTGCGTTTTCTCGCAAGATTGCCACTCCACGTCATCATCAAAACTACAACCGTCCGATCCGTCCACAATGAAAAACAGACCGTTAGATTCGCCTTCGTGATGTTTGCATCTAGGTCCTTCACGAAGTGTCCAATCACGAAAGCTTTGGAAGAGGTCCTTCGTCTCCCCGGCGCTGCGCTCCGCCTCCAGGGAGCCCTCCGCAGTCCAGCCTCCCTCCTGCTCTGCTCTAAAACTGACCGGCGATTCTGTTCTGCCGCCGCGCCGCTGCCCGTCTCCGTCTTAATCCTCGCAGCCTGCGCACATCCGCTCTCGCTACCCATTCCTCTCCGCAAAGCATCGTATTCCTCTTACACATCGCGATTCCCCTGCGTCTCTCTGTTTGTCGAATTTAAACTCCGACCCAATCCTGTTCGCGTGGAAGCTTCCTTCACCGGCGACGACTGCCCGGCCTTTGTCTTCTCCGCGCCGTCTTCCTGACCCGCTGCACGGGCGCCGTATTCTCCGGCCTAGCGTGTTCAGCCTCGGCAAGGTCGCGCTCCGCCCCGGCACCGAGCTCCGCCGTCTTCCTGCCCCGTCTCAATGCCGCGCTCCAATCTATCTAGCGCGACCCAGCTGCTCAGCCCCGTCGAGCACGTCCGTGCTGGCCCAGCCTCTCCTCACCCTGTTGAGTCGTTTCACGAACTGTGGCGTCATGGCCACTGCATGCAAGGTGTTCGACGGATTGCCCAGACTGGAGTACCTCATATGAACTGATGGAGACAAATGAACGTGGAGACAAATAAACTGGTGGTAGTTCACCACTGGCTACAGCGCTGCCTCATATTTCAGCCTGGAAAGCCATTGATTTTGGAGGAAGCTTGCTCGCATGCTTGGCAGAGACTTTAGAACATGCCATGTTCAAGTGCCAGTATGGAGTCTCAGGCTTAACATTATACTTCAGTGGGTTATTTGAATGTTTAATTTCTGGAAGAATAGGCTCATACTTTATTTCATATAGAAATATAGTATATACTTCATTTCTAATCTTTTGACATAAATAGTCTCAACCTTTTTCTCATTAGAGTGTTCTATACTTCATATGTTATGATTCTCAACATTCCGGGAGAATATATGGTGATTCTGCAAACAATAGATTTATTAGCAAGTCTTTGCAAACAGCCTTTAAATTAAAGTACATGTTCCATTTGCAGGTGACTACCCACTCTGTACTGCATTAAGAACAAGAATGGGTGACAGTTGCAGCATCGATTCTATTTTATATGCTGAAACTATTCAGTTTCACTATTTTCAGTCCCCCAAGATTTTGCAAGAGTTTATGCTGCTTTTCTCTCTGCCAATCCATGCTCAATGGTTCACACGTTTGTACAGCCAACAGTTATTTTGTGATCTCTACAGTAAGCTTAACTGCACAGACATGTTGATATACACTTAGTGATAATATGAAACACTTGGATATTTTCTAAACATCTATCTTCCATAACTCTGACTACTTACAATTCAATGACCCTGCAGCCATAATTGAAAAATCCTTGGTGCCATGTATGGAAGCACGTCTACCTCTACCCAGAGTATTTCAATGGTGTGCAAAAGATTGTGGTGATCATCTATATTACAAATTATTTTGTAAAACCAATTGAAACAACATGGAGTCCAACTAACTTACTGACATGTGACATCACCAGGAACCATCCACGGTCTTCAAATGCATCAAGGTCCGGTGGATAACAAGCCTGGATAGGAAAAGGCGAAAGACGGCCACCTCACACCATCATTAACCCTCCGCTCCTAGGTTTAATTAATCTGATTCTTCCTCTCTCCTCACTCATCTGTTTGGATTTATACAATGATATGCCCACTGTTCACAACATGAAGTTGATGATGGGAGAAGAAGCCAATACATCGCCTGGCTAGGAAAAGGCGAAAGACGCCCACCTCAGACAAGAAAGATTTCTACTGAAGTTTTGCTAACACAAGAATAAATTTCATTTCCATGTTATTTTGCTGCACTAAGTATTGTTTAACTCAACAGAATACTTCACAGTCCACACATATTCAGTAGCAACAATGATCAAAATTAATTTAAAGCTCTGATGATCAAAACGGTAAACTGTCGTCATTGGAAACATCCATTTTCTTTCATTCATTTCAATTGTTTGATGTAATTTTAATGTAGCAGTTGCCCTGTTCGATTTGAGCTCTTTTTTATTGAATGATTGAGTCCAAACTGCAATCTATTGGACACGTTAGCAGCCATATTCATGTAAACCTCTTTTTTTTTCCGAGGATATTCATGTAAACCTCTGCTTGCTCTACCTTTTGCTGTGTCAAAGAATTATGTATCACTTTTTTTTCCCCATTGTATTATTTCAAAATACAACAACATATTGCCAAAAAAATATAGATTGGCAGGCTTCACCAAATGACAATATAGTGACCTCTTGTCATTTGGTGCAGTGGCTGTATGGCAGAGGACATTGCAAATCGAAGATTTCTCTAAAGCAGTAGCACTTAAACATATATCACCTTTGATTACTATTGCATTTTTTATCATGATGCTTGAGCAAGATCTTGCTTTGCAATTTGGTATAAGTAAAAAAAAAATCATCTATGCTCTGAATAACAGGATTATCTAACAAAATGATGCTCTCTCTTATTTTCCTTTTCCAGGAGATTTCAGTTCTGAGACATTTCCACGATTTCAGTCCATTCCATGTTTTCTTTCTACCATTGCTTTTATTTATACTACAATTCTTCTCAGGCAGAACACACTGTTTCCTCATTGGGCAGTATGGAGAACAAACTATTCGACGTCAGGGAAAATGCTCTTTCACTTTGCCTCAAAAAACAAATGCTCTTTCACATTCAGATGCCATAAAATTTTCCTTGCAGACTGTTAAAACACTGCATGTCGAACACCTAGCAGGATTGATTTATTTCTCAATTTTGTACTTATGTTATAGAGATACATCTCTATGACACCGAAGCATCGATACAAATGGATAATATCCTTTTAATTTCATATGTCTGGCAAATATATGATTTTTATGTACCTGTTGACTATACAGGAGTACTTGCGTGTAGCTTGCCACCTTTGTAGAATTCTTCTTAGCTGGAGGCAGCTCTGTCTCTGAAGATACCACATTTAATATAATATATTCATTCTGAAGGGTGATAATAGGATGCTCCTCTAAAGTTATATATTCTTTGGCAACATTTTATTGCGTCCTTTAGATTGGTCAATATAGTACACCTATGCATCTAGATCTAAACAAATCACGTTGTCAAAGAATGGTAGGACATACAATTTCATTGACCGTGTTATCATAGTAACAGAAGAACCATATGATGGTCATCCAACATGTACACAACCTAAGAGAAGCGCGGCAATGGCGCGCAGTATTTCTAGAGTGTACTCATCAAAAAATTTGATCAAATGCCAATGCTTTTTGAATTGATCAAATTTGACGGAATGGCACCAAACTGCATAACAACTACAACAGTTATCTTTTCTTGCAATAATGCTGGTACTTCTTTAAGTCTCAAGAAGCTTTTGACATGCAAAATAATCAAACAGTGATCAGATTAATGACAGTTGCTTAGCAATATGCAATGATATCCTGGTGGAGTCCGTAAGCTAAACTTCCCTTATCATGCAGTTTATGCAATAGATTCTTCTCTATGTATTTTCTTTTATAACTATAAACCACATGATTGTTTGTTGCAACATTATGAAAGTTTATTGTTGTATGCATCTGTCTCTTATAGTTAATTACACCAGCAATTTTATCAATTTTAACTAAAGCACGTATAGTCTGTAAGAATCTTAATAAGAATCTTAATGTGACTCTAGCATGCCACATGAGCATTGTTCCAGGTGGTGCAGAGGGACTGCAGCATGCCAGTTCACTGTCCCTGGGCAGAATGTTGTTTTTGCATCACAACATTTTAAAACTCGGTACTTTGAGGAGACTGTATCTGGTAAGTTTCCGACCTCTAACTAATCTATGGATTACTCTTACTTCTGTCAATACTTTATCCTGTGATCCTGTGCAATGTACCAATGAGAATTACTCCCAAATAGGTTCATGAGCACTGAGATGTAGCAGCTGTCACCCATGAATGGATTTTAGTGGCTTAGTTTAGTCCTGAAAGCCATCATTATCTATCAGAAGTCCCTCCAAGGCCAATAAAGTTTTACTTATACATGGCTCAGCATGAAACTATATTTTCCTGTTTTATTGATGATTCTTACCAGATATGTTCTCTACTTTGAATTATTCATAAGCAACCAAGGTCAATAAGCCATCATTAGTCGCCAATACCTTTTATCAATATAACTTTTGCTTCAACACTATTTCTACTGTAACTCCATGTCCACATAAACTTTACGAATATATTGGCATTTGGGACAAAATGGTTCAGATGTTTGGAGATTTTGTTTTTAAACTCCATGTCCACATAACCTTTTATCAATATAACTTTTATCAATATGTTTCTAGATTTTTTTTTAAAAAATCTCATATCCATGGTGAAGACACGAAATATATCTTTATTTTAACTGCCTCTTTCATGCTACACTGTCTCAATACAGAAAATCAGATAAATTAGTACAATTGTTTCATAAGTCTAGCATAAGAAGAGTATGACACTTTATCATTACTGCAACAAGTGCTCCAGTCAAGGAGATTCGGATTGAAACCAGCCCTTCCCATTCTGCTCTATGTTATGTTTCTCAATCTACCATTGCAGCATCTGCAACTTTTTGTAATAGTAGCATCAGTACTGATACATAAATAATTAGTATCGTAGTTTCTCCTAACTTTTGGTTATGTCTCCCAGTGCTCCCTTTGTTTATTCTAAATAGGTACACATTTGTGCTATAATGAATCTATTGACTTAATTTTTTTTTAATTTAGCAATTTCAAATTTTGGCTAATCAAAGGACTGCCAGCTTTGCTGCAATCGTATTGCAGCAGAAGCGCTTCTGTATTTGGATTTGCAAGCATGCTTGATTATGATAATACCGACACGAAGGGGAACTCAAGCTGCTGCCCACCTCAAAAGCAACTGTGGAATTAGAGACCGAAATCAGAGGTACAATGTTCCGTGTTAACTTTATTCAATTTTTAATAAAGTTAACAACAGGCCACACAATGTACTTCATTAGACAGATGCTGCTGTGGCTACTTGGTGAAATACTCACATTTTTCTTATTCTTATGTATGTTCATTGAGGTTGGAATTATCTTTTTGTATGATCAATGCTCTTTACTCATGTCTTTTTGATCAATGCTCTTTCAAAACCAATCCTTCTAGCGAGATTGATGCATTTGGGTAACTTTTGTGATATGATAGTTTTCTTCTCAAAACTGTGGCTGTTGTCACTTTATTTTGGCATTTTTTAAAACCGAAACACATGATTATTGTTTGCTTTCAACAATCTATAACAGCTATAGAAAGGTAACAACAGGCCACACAAAAGGAGAACAATGTACGCGCGGCAATGCCGCGCGCTATGTTTCTAGTGTATGATCTATACTCCACTACACGTGCCTCGGACAATAAAAGCGGAGACGGGCCGGAAAATGGGTCATCTAGAAGGCACTACTATACTATCTGTTGCCTGAAACTACTTAATATATAGTACTATACTAATAGTTATCAATCCAAGAAACAAGCCAGACGACATTACGTTTAAATTTCGGTGATAAGCTAGTACTATAGTAATAGTTATCTGTTGACACCCATTTGGTGATAAGCGACGAAGTAGTACGTGTACGATATATATGCTCTCGTACGTATTGCTCGTTTATTAAGGTCACGTACGGTGCAAACTAACGGTAGTTGCAGTACGTACTACTCCAAGCTAACTACGTTTATAGCTAAGCTAGCAAACGAAAACGAGATGTGCAACAAGGTCTACACGCGTGGGTGAGAGGGAGAGGGGAACGCACTTAACACCGGTCAAATACAGTTATGTACGATCGATCGATCACCAGCTGATCTTTTCCAACCTAACAACAACATCGATCAACAACGTCAGACAACCATGCATATCCAGTGCTGCTTCCCAGCACACCACGGCAACACATCAGCTGATCTGCCCAACCACGTACAGCAACACGTTCTCATCATTATCATCATCAAGACATCACGATTAGATATTTTGTTTAATTTTGGTGTTTATTAAGGCAAGACGGACCGGGCCTTAAACATAGATAGATCGCCCGACGTGTGTACGTACGTACTACACGATAACACGAATCAGCTGGGTTCGATCGATAATGGCTGCTGCTTTTTTGGCTGATGACCAGGTTGGTTGCTTTCCCCACCAAATGGCTTGTCTGCCTCTCCCTTTTTCGCGGCCATAAACACGCTCAGCTCGGGGTCCAAATCGTATCGTATAGAGGAGGAGCAGCTGGTCTACGTCGTCATCGTCTTCCTCTCGCCGGCCGGCCACCTTCCCAACTACACTACACCGCTTTATTATTTCAGTTTTTCCTTCTTTTTTTTTTTACGAAGGAGTTTTTCCTTCTTTGATGGAAGCAACTTCTCCCTGGCTAGCTTGTTCGTGTTGCCTTTGTGCTTCGTGCTGGTTTCGGTTTCCAGCAACATGTATACGTACGGACACGTGGTGGTGTCCTGTCACGTACGTACTCCTACTCCATGAGCTTGTAACGACGCACGTACGGTTGTGTGCGCTCAATGTGGTTGTACATGTATCGGATCATCATCAGGTAAACCAGACAGCTATGGGTTGGGGAACGAATTAAGTAGCGGTGCCCAGCGTGGCAGGTGTCTTTGTGCACGTCCGTACACGTGTGCAACTACAAATGGAACAAGTACATATTATTTGTGGCACGCCGGCGAATCAATGACCATAAAACGGAACGAACGATCAGCAATTCAGCCGTACGATACTTCCAAGATAGATGGAGCTACATGGCATGCAGAATTGACTTCTCTCGACTCTTCTTTTCCCCACGCTACAGTAAGGAGCGCGGCGGAAGGCGATTTCTCGGCGCCGCCGGGCGTGACCGTTGCTTCCCCTCCCCTCTGGTGTCCTCGTCGGCATCGGAGGGGGAGGGGAGGCCGTTCCCATCCGGCTGCTGCTGTAAATATTAGTCATAGCCTCTAGCTATAGTACTAATTTTGTCTCTCTTGGTGATGTTTCGCCAAGGTGAGTTTTGTTTCTTCCCGTCGACGGCGACATCGGCGGTGCGAAGCTTTTGTTCCTCCTGCTTCTTTCCGTTGCTGCTGTGGTGCTCTTCTTGGGGTCAGTGATTCCGGTGGTGCTACCATGGTCGACGGCGGAGCTGTGAGGTTGGGTTTCTTTTCCATGCTCTGTGTTTGTGGTGCGTCCTGGTCTTCGCGTCGAGCCTGCGCTCCGCGGCCTTTTCGTGTTGAGCCTGAGCTCCGTGATGGGGCGCTACTGCTCCGCTTTGCTGGAGAAGGAATCAGTGTCCTTGCGCGTCGTGATGCGGCGGCGACGACGCGCTGGTTGGAATAAATGTCCCGAGCTTCCGCTGCTTCGATGGCGGGGGTCCTCTGCCGCTGCTATCGGGAGGCTTGTGGACTTGTTGCAGAGGCAGCTGGCTGCTCTTCTTTTCGTTTGTCCAAGGGCGTCGTCGGCGTTTCTGCAAGTCTGCAAGGCGCGAGGTGGAGGACGATGGAGAAGGATGGTGTCTAGAAGCTCCGTGGGCTTTCTTTTGTTTTTTCTTTCTTTAGGGGCCTAGTTGCTTAGTTGCAGCTGTGTTTTGTTTTCTCCTCTGGTACCTCTCACCGCGTGGTGACAGTCGTGCATCGGTTTTCCGATAATCTCTCGATTGAGCGCGGGTTGTTTTTCTCTGTATAAATGTAGGCAGGTTTGTGTGCGTTGGAGTGCGTCGGCGTGAGTTGGCGTGTTTTTTACGTGTACGAACAGATACTACATTTATATCCAGATTTGAGAGGTTCAAAAAAAAAAAAAAAAAAAAAAAAAAAAGATGGAGCTACATGCAAGTCCCATGTATACTCGTGCCAACATTTAGTTAGTTTGCAGGTAGAAAGAAACAGAGCCACTTCTCGAAAGTGCGCATGAACTCCTTCCGGTATGATTATCTCCCGTCCTATGTTAAACGTTCCAAATGAGCCGGCAACATAAGTTTTGGGCGCCTAGTACGACTCGCAAGTTGGTTGGCGCGGAACGATTTTTTTTTTTTTTTGGAAATGAACAGGAGGGGAGTTCCCCTACTGGATATTTATATAAAACTTAAAAGTGCTTGTACAAAGATTTGTTCACGAATAAAAGAAAAGAAAGAAGAAAAAAACAAGAATTAAATTGTTTCTATCCATTGCTCAATACGCGGGAAGTAGCTTTTCTTCGCCCTGTGCAACATGCGCGAAAACTCTTTTTCGAACATACTTCTGCAGCCCATCACTGTTGGATTAACATTTTCTGGTTTCTTTCTCCAACAAAGTCATTTTATTTGGAGGAAACTAAATTCACCAACAAAATCTTAATGAAACCGATCGAGACAGCCAGCCGCCTGCCTGCATCGATCCCCAGCCGTATCGCTGTACCACTTGTCAGGTCCTGTAGCTTTTCGAGTTTTACGACAGTATAGAAACGTACAGTTGACGGTTGCGGTACGTTTTTTATACATGTTGTGAAAAGACGGTTGAATTCTTTGATCATTTGATGATGACTGAAAGCAGCGGAGTGGTTGGGACAAGAATAGATTGCGGAATAAATCTGCACAATTAAATCGAACGTGACTTTCTGAGGAAAATATCCTACGTATAGTAGGCGCAAGTTGCAGTAGGATTTTTCTTTTGGATTAATCAATGCGTACGAGTCATGCAGATGCAGTAGACTGCTGTCCGACCACACATTCATCACCGTTTGATGAAATATGAGAAGACCTGTTTTTTTTTTTAAAGATAAATATGAGAAGAGCTGATGGGTGAATTTTTTTTTACTCGAGCTAATGGGTGAATTTAGTTGGCTGATGCATGGAGTCGATGCTGGATCGGACATGTGGAGTCGGAAGTATAGTGGGCCTTTTTATTTTCTTTTGGGATGTGAGAGGTGCAGCAGGGGGCAATGTCAGTCGGCGACAGGTGCGGCGGGCGGAAAGGAAGATGGGATCTGGATGGGTTGGCTTGGGCTGAAAGTGATGGCCCAATCCAAGCAGGCGGAAAGTATCTCGAGATCGTGAAGCTGTGGAACAAGGCATGGTTAACACAACCCGGTCAAAACCGGACCGTTTTTGCGATAACCGGAAACCCGTTCCTGTCCGGTTCTGACGATTAATCGGTTTTCGGATTTGAATTACAAGCAAATTTAAAATTTTGGACAAATTTTTGAACCGGTTTTTGACAAAACCGGTTGGTATTCGGTTTCCGCGTCTCGCTAGGTAAGAGGAACCTGGGTGAGAGGAATAGGTGGGGATGGAGGGATGGATGCTTGCCTAAGATCGGACGACGTCGTAGTAATGTTTGCGGGTTACTGTTGCACTGTGGATCTACCCACCGGGGTAAAAAAAAAGGTTAGATCTACAGTTGGTCACAAAAAAAAAACTCTTGTATGATGATGATTCCAGTAGCACAAACTTTGCACAAACCACCTGAGCGACCCGAGCACATTTTCGACTAGCATGTAGTATTAGTTAACAGTCGACTCTACATCCTACATCAAACCTCTCGGTAGCGGTTCCAACTTCAACCTACATCTGATCTGATTCTAGCCTATATTTGTAACATGATGATAATACATACACAAATCTAAAGAGGGGAGAACAAGCTGCCTTCAGGCAGACATCATGCGTCCGTCCGTTGGGGCACGTTGAGCTTCAGAGCGCAAGAACTTCGGGCGTGTGCAGGCACCCCCACACAACCCATTCCTGTTGGGCTCTTCGCCAGGAACTTCAGCAAAGCAAACAGGGCATACCTACACACAAGAAGCGTGCTTTCTATGAGCCAAAGAAGCTGAGCAGAGGAAATCCAAGGCAGAGATGCACCGTATGAATTTCTGGTTGCTGACCTTGTTTATGCTTAACCATCTCGTCACGCAACTGGCATGGTATGCATGCTTGCAGGGAAGTGTCATCTGCAGATTTCCCGTCCTGTACTCCATTTGACAAATCACGCACCTGTTAACCGAAGGAAAATCCTGCAGGTGAACTTCATTCAAGAAGCAGTACAAAGTTGTTGCAAACAATTGCATCCACTGCAATAAGCAGAGTCATATCACATTGATGCAGCCTGATTTTTTGAAGATGGCATAACAGATAACAAGATCTGACCAGACCTTTCACGCCGCGTTTTCTTCCTTGAAAAGAAACCACACTTGTATTTTGTGACAGGAAGCAATGAAATGTGTTCTTTTGA